>PVJN01028628.1:0-27062 GCA_004026805.1 Lasiurus borealis
GACTGAAGGGTCCCAGGTTCGATTCTGGCCAAGGGCACATGCCCGGCTTGCAGGCTCAGTCCCCAGTAGGATATGTGCAGGAGGCAGCCAATCAATGACTCTCTCTCATCATTGATGTTTCTCTTCTCTCCCTCTCCCTTCCTCTCTGAAATCAATGAAAACATATTTAGCCAAAACCGGTTTGGCTAAGTGGATAGAGTGTCAGCCTTCGGACTGAAAGGTCCCA
This sequence comes from Lasiurus borealis, assembly GCA_004026805.1. Lineage (NCBI taxonomy): Eukaryota > Metazoa > Chordata > Mammalia > Chiroptera > Vespertilionidae > Lasiurus > Lasiurus borealis. The sequence goes on from PVJN01028628.1 coordinate 227, forward strand.
GGTTCGATTCCTGTCAAGGGCACGTACCTTGGTTGCCGGCACTTCTCCAGTAGTGGGTGTTCAGGAGGCAGCTGATGGATGTTTCTAACTCTATTTGTCTCTCTTCCTCTTTGTAAAAAAATCAATAAAATATATTAAAAATATTTAAATAAAATAACAACATTTCTAATTACCTTACATTGTGCCAGAGGCTTAGTGGAAACCAATGTGTGTTCCTTATGTCCCCTGATGTTTTCTCCTTAGAAAAACCTCCAACCGTGCTTCCCCCAGTTTCAGAGGATCAGCTGCCCCTCCTGTTTTCAAAGTTACCCCTCCCTCTTTCTCCAGTGTCAGGATGCTGATGAGGAAGTCGGGGGGACCTACATGCCAGGCACCAGGCGAGGTGTTTTTTGGTTTGTTTGTTTTTCTAACATCTGGGGCCGGCTGCCAGATGAAGTGGGTGGCCAGCTGGGGATTCTAAGAGAGAAAGTTGGGTGGGGAGGGGGCGGAAGAAGCTTGGGTGGAGGGCCTGGGTAGGAAGGCGGACGAATTGGAGGGGAGGAAAGATTTCCAGGGGGTTCATATTAGGTGGAAGTGGAGGGGTGTTGGAAGGTAGAGGTTTCTCGCAAGCAGCAAGGAGAACCTGGGCTGTGGAACAGAAGGAGCAGAGGGAGGGAGGGGAGTGCAGACAGAGAAAGGCCTGGAACAGAAGGAGCAGAGGGAGGGGCGGGAGTGCAGACCGAAAAAGGCCTGGACATGGGACCTCAGGCGACTTCCTGCTTTGCGGGTAGAAATGACTGAGGTCAGTGAGGATGTTAAAATCCAAAGTCCCGTTCTCGGGTCATTTTGACCCGAGGTCCAATTCATACTGAGGCCAGGCCGCGATACAGAAGTAAATGAGGCATTTAGGATGCAGATCCTGGGACAGTCTAGCTTGGCCAGATTGGAGAGCGGGCACCCTAGAGGTGTGCTCCACTCAGGTTTTTAGAATGTTGATTTCCCATTCTGGAGACCTGAGGTGAGCAGCCGAGGCTAAAGGACCAGCATCCCTGTCGTTCAGACAAGGCTACGGATGGGGAACCGGGGGACGGCAGGGATGTCTCCACTACCTCCTGGTGTCCTGTCAGAGATCAAAAGGCTGAAGGACCGAGGGGTGGCAGGTTCGGAACCCCTCCTGGAGGGGTCTGGAGGGCTATATCTGACTCGGGCCGCAGTTTACAGACAGAGATGCTGGACAACCATCAGGGATCGGCATGGGTCGGGACTTACCGCTGACGCTGCTGAGAAGCCAGAGGATCCTAGAGAGAGAGAGAGAGAGAGGAGAGGGCGTCACCTTGGACTGTGAAAGGTCAGATGGAGTGCTCGCACCCTCCCAGGTTTCGGCACCAAATGTGAGGTTCGAGGGGCAGAGAGTCCGGGCCGGTCAAAAGGAAGTTGAATCTTGCACTCCCGGGCGAGGTTCACAGGTGTCCAGTGAGGGCGGAGGACCATGAGCTGATGCGGGTGGACTTTCTGCCGAGGCAGGGGTTCCAGGAATGGAGCCAATATCTGCGCCACCATTTTCTTGGAGCACTGGTCCATCACAGGTTCCAGGAAGGGACCAGCATTTGTGTCGCCAGCTGTCTGGAGCACTAGTCTGTTATCTGCGTCACCATCGGTTGCATGCATCGGCTTCTGGAATTGCTCTGATAACATCAGAGTCTTGGAGTGGTGGGTGTGTCCTCCTTCTGAACATGGCCTTTTGTCTTTCTTCATCAACATGCATTCTGCCATTGGCCTCATCTTACATGTAGATGACTCCAAAATCTAAGTCTCCACGTATGTTATCTGAACTTCAGAATAAACTAGCTAAATACCTCCTTTACTTCTTCTTTTTTTTCTTTTCTTACTCTTTAGGAGTGTTACCTTCTCTGTTTACCTTTGAACTAAGTTCCTCAGCTTCTCGCTAACCAGATACTGTTTAGTTCGGTCTCGTTATTCCTCACTGGGTTTTATTTTAGTAACTCTTAATGGTCACACTGAGTCATCAGGCCTCCTTCAGATACAGTACCACACTGAGACCTGAATGCTCAGCTTTCTCTGTTCACTGACCAGTGACTCCCCTTAATGTAGCAACCCAGTCTCCGTAGCGTGCCATGGAAGGGTGTGGGTGGCCTCTGTCTCCCCGACTTCCTGAGCCTCATTCTTCCCTGTGCACCACACTCTATATTCTGGGAATAAAACTTTTAATTCTCCCAACATGCTATCTCACCAAGGAGTGCCTTGATGTCTCTTCATGGAATGCCATTTTCTCTCTTCTCACTGTAGCTAACTCCTCTTTTCCTTCGAGGCGATGCAAGTATCTCCTCTCTCTTTTTAAAAAAATACATATATTTTTTGATTTGAGAAAGAGAGGGAGGGAGAGAGAGGGAAACATCAATGATGAAAGAGAATCATGGATCAGCTGCCTCCTGCCTGCGAGGCAACCCCCCCCCCCCAACCTGGAGATCTAGCTCACAACCTGGCCTGGGCCCTGACTAGAAATCAACCTTGACCTTCTGCTTCCTAGGTCAGTGCTCAACCACTGAGCCATGCTGTCGGGTGGTGTCTCTAGGTCGGTGTCTCCACACACCCTGTGCTTTCATTTCCTGTCTCTGCACTTAAAACACACCTCAGTCCCTGCTTATGCGTTTCCTTCCTGGAGGAGCTTTCCTGGTGGCGGAGGAAGCGTGTCCCAGTAGCCTACATAGTCGTTTCTGGAGCATAGCACGTTCTGCACCAACATTTCCTGCACGGAGCTCCGCTCGCTGCAGGTGACACAGTTACCGGGACAGGGCGCTGGAGCCGGGACAGAGCCCCAGATGAACACTCATCACTCCGTAAAGGAGAAGAGAGATGCTTTGGTGAAAAACCCCTGAACACTGCATTTATGAATCATGACATCTGACATGAATACAGTGAAGAATATGCAAAGCTCTAAATTCTGTCCCATTCCTTGGGTTTTCACTCAGTTAATGGGGGGGGAGGGGTTGAGAGGGGAGCAACAATATTTTGATGTTTCCTTAAACCTCTCACTTCAAAAGCTGGTGATTTGCATTTATCCTTTTAAAATCCCATCAGGCAATTTCCTGTCCAAGTGCCTACCACGAGGACTTGACATTTAGGTAAGAGGCTATTGAAAGCAAAAGGAGCGGCAGGAATTACTTTATTGATAAAAACTCTAAAAGCTTAGCTTAGCAAGAGGGGAAGAGAAAAACAGGTAGCTCCCCCGAGGTCCCTCTCCCTTCCCCCCCCCCTCACACACACACCAATCACATGTTATTCAACAGTAAGTAACGCTTTCATTCTTTGTCATGGGAACTTTGAAAACACATAAAAGGAACAGCGGAACAATATCAACCTCTAAATACCAGCGTTCATAAATTTACCGTTTCTGAACCAGGCCTATAGGTACACCCCGTCTCTATCCCGAGCTCATTTTTCTTCTGAGCTAGAACACAGCCTTTCATGTGTTCCAAACCACAAGGCCAATAGGCCCATGTTAAACATTTTCTTCATGGAGTCAATGTCATCAATATAAAATATTCCATTGTTGTTCCTTTTTTAAAAAAAAAAAAAAATATATATATATATATATATATATATATATATATATATATATATATATATATATTATTGATTTTTTACAGAAAGGAAGGGAGAGGGGTAGAGAGTCAGAAACATCCATGAGAGAGAGACATTGATCAGCCGCCTTCTGCACGCCCCCTACTGGGGATGTGCCCACAACCAGGGTACATGCCCTTGACCAGAATCGAACCTGGGACATTTCGGTCCACAGGCCGACGCTCTATCCACTGAGCCAAACTGGTTTCGGTTGTTGTTTCTTTTTAAAAAAAAATCTATTTCCGAGAGGAAGGGAGAGGGAGAGAGAGAAACATCAGTGATCAGAGAAGCATTGAAAGGCTGCCTCCTACACGTTCCCCACTGGGGATCAAGCCCACAACCTGGGTATGTGCCCTTGGCCAGAATCAAAGCAGGGACACTTCAGTCCGAAGGCCAACGCTCTATCTACTGAGCCAAACCGGCCAGGGCTGTTGCTTTAAGTTGAGACAAGAATAACACTTTTTTTTTTTTTTTTTTTTTTTTTTTGCTCTAGTTTACTTACTAAAACACGAGAAAATAAAACCTCATATAATCCATCACTGCTTTTATCGCTGACCTTATTTCCACTTCTAAATCGTTTCTGGAAACACTTGAGGATAATGGTTGAGGGTAGGAGCTGATACCATCCAACCCACGGGCCACCTTCAGCGTCCTGCCTGTTTTTGGAAATAAAGTTTTATTGGGACATTGCCCTGCCACTCTTGGGTGTCATGTCTGTCCCCTGTGGGGCTAAGAGGACAGAGGTGAGTCGCTGCATGGACTGCGGGGCCCACAAGGCCTAAAACATTGTGTATCTGGTTCCTGACTGATGCAGGTTCCCAATCTGTGGGGTCAAGTGCGAGCTCTGTCTGTGCGGCTGTGTTCCCAGTGCAGAGGCGTTTTTTGGCGGCGTCTAGAGACAAGAATTGCAAGGGGTACACGCATGCGCAGAGGAGTGATGGCGAGCTTTTATTGGGGTGAGGGTATTCATGGGAAGAGGACTGTCAGACGCCAGCAGCAACAGTCAGGAGGCTCCAGTGAGTCCGCCCCATGTTTTCTCGGTTCTCAGTCAAGAGCAAAAGGTCCCCTTCAAACCATCCAACCCCAGCCAATCCCTTTGCGGGGCCTTCTGGATTGCCACGTCCTCTATCCAATCAGATTATCTTTCCATTTTTTTCCCCCATGCGAGGCTCCGCCCCTCTATGGCCTCCGCTTTCATAGCGCATGCGCAAAAGGACAAACACCTCCACCTTTGCCATCTTGGCCTATATTCCTGGAAAAAGCTGTTAATTCTCCTGGTTTCTCCTGTGCCCAGCAGAGGGCTCTCCCCTCCCCCCTCTGGGGGCCTGTGCTGGCCCAGCAGCACCCCTGGGGAGGCTGTGCCCTCTGCCCCCCAGAGAGAGTGAATGAGCCGGTGTGTGCAGTGCTGCCCTAATACCTGCTATTGCTCCCCAGTTTATTAAGTTAACATTTGATCCCGCTCCCGAGTTTATTCGGCTTCATCTTTAATTTCCTTCACTTCCTGCCGCCTGTTAATAATGAGCTAACCGTGCTAACGACCTCCGATGAGTCACCTCATCTCTTTGAGATGGTTTAATGGTCTGGAAGACAAAGTCAAGTCTAAACGGTGGTGTTAAGCGTCAGAAGTGGAAATGCCTGTGACCCCAGGCAGGGTGTTTGCCATAGCCTGAGCGCCACGCGGGAGCTTTGCCAACCTTGTTCTCTCTGCCAGTGGTATTGGTGATGGCAGAGGTCGGATTGGCGTCAGATAAACCATGAGCTTCAAACTGCGGCTCTGCGGCTTAGGGGCAGGAGGTGGTTCTGGTGAGCCCGTTACTGTAGCCAGAACAGCCCTTTCCTTGTGAGACTGTTGTCACTGACCCACAGGTTGAGAACCGCTGCTGTAGAGCCTAAGACCATCAGAAAACACAGATATTTACATTGGGATTCATAACAGTAGCAAAATGATAGTTATGAAGTAGCAACGAAAATAATTTTAAGATTGGGGGTCACCACCACATGAGGAGCTGTATTAAAAGGTCACAGCATTAAAAAAGGTTGAGAACCGCCGGTTGTCAGGAATGAAGAGGACAAAGCCGTGGCACCTGGCGGAGGCTCATGGAATGGGGGTGCTGTGGGTATCGCTCTTCTCCACTCGGCGGCGGTGACTAGGCGCTGGGTCCCGGTAGAGATCTAGCTGGGGGTGCTGGGGAGACCCCAGGGGACAATCCTGTGTGTCTTGGTTAAGCCCTGCCGTCCAGCGGCTAGGCCTCAGCTTGGAAGGCCTGGGGGCCTTGCTTTGTAAGCTTCTCTCTCCGGCACAGGCTTGAGGCCACCAGGCGGATGGATAAACCTTGGAAGTCAGTGTGTTCATTTATAAACCTCTACAACGAGGACTCTGAGGAGACCCCAAGTTTGCCACCCGCAGGCTGCCTTTTTGGGATATTAATTCTAAACTGTTGATTAAGAAACAAAAGAGCCGAAACCGGTTTGGCTCAGTGGATAGAGCGTAGGCCTGCGGACTGAAAGGTCCCAGGTTTGATTCCGGTCAAGGGCATGTATCCTGGTTGCGGGCACATCCCCAGTGGAAGGCGTGCAGGAGGCGGATGATCTATGTTTCTCTCTCATCGATGTTTCTAGCTCTCTATCCCTCTCCCTTCTTCTCTGTAAAAAATCAATAAAATATATTTAAAAAAAGAAAGAAAGAAAAGACTCAGAAGGAGCCATTAAATCCCTCCCTTCCCCCACTTCCTGCCCAAGAGATTCAGACCCAGAAATTTGCTATTTGCTTCAGGAAAGAGAGGGGAGGTAGTCTCTGGATCCTCGTGTGAAGGAGGCTTGATAAACAAGAGCGCCAGCTAATACCTGCTGTGCCCCATTGTTTCTGAGCCAGCCAGCATTTTCTTCTCCCGCGTTCCCCTCTTCCTCTGCTCCTGTAAACGGCCCCTGCTCACTCCAGAAATCTAGAACCCCCCCCTTTTCTGCTTGATCCAAACGAGGCTTACATGCCCAGGGTTGCTCGCTGCTTGGGGGAATGTTCATGGATTTGTCAAATCTGGGAGTTCGCCGCGTGCACGCCTGACACGCTCATTTTCTCTGGCTAATCTGTCGGTGAAACCGCTCATTAGCCCAGCCAGAGGGGCTGAGCAGGCGGCGGGAAAGTGCTCACATTGCCGAGCGCCTGCGCCTGTTCAGGAAGTGGGGACTCGAGTCTCTGGACGCACAGCCTCTGATCCCCTCCATGAAGGTGTTGAGCGCATTCCCAAAGAGGGCCATCTCTCTCTCTCTCTCTCTCTCTCTCTCTCTCTCTTAAAAAAATGTATTTTATTGATTTTTTTCAGAGAGGAAGGGAGAGAGAAAGTCAGAAACATCGATAAGAGAGAGACATCGATCAGCCGCCTCCTGCACGCCCCACAGTGGAGATGTGCCCGCAAGCAAGGTACATGCCCCCGACCAGAATCGAACCTGGGACCTTTCAGTCCGCAGGCTGACTCTGTATCCACTGAGCCAAACCGGTCTCGGCAAGGGCCATCTCTTCCATCACTCGCATGTGCATGGAAAGGTCAGACACTGTCCAGCCCTCCCCCCACCGGGGCTGTGCTTTGCGTGGACTAAGTGTTAACGGAAAAACCAGAGAAACGTGTGAAGGGTTTGTGTGAGTTTATTTGAGCCAAACTGTCGACATCTGCCTGGAAACGGGACCTCAGGGAATTGAGATAACGCTCCGGAGAATGGCGGGCTACATCTGTATTTATCCAATGCCTTCAGAGGAGGGACAGAGGTGGGGGTTCCATGGAATCCATTAGAGAGGCGGGAGCAAGCAAAGCCGGAAACCCCTGGGATGGGATAAAAAGTGAAATGATGGACACACACTTAGGTGGGCGCAGGAACAATGAACAAGATAATGAAGGAATTTGGGGTCTTTGTCCTGGTGCCCAGCACATCTGGTTGTGCCTCGGGGGGTCCAGAGAAAGGGAAGTTACAAGTTACCCCGACGTTTCAAAGGGTATGTTATCCGAGATGCATATAGACAGACAGGCTCCGTGAAGGAAAAGTTGATCTTGTCAGGGACGACACCGGCCTAGGATGGAACTGCCCACCATCATGCTGTTCCTTAAAGTTTGATTTCAGCCCATCCTTTGCGGTGACGTGAGGTCTCTGAGTTTGCAGCCCGCCATGCAGGCCTCCCCTGAGCTGTCACGTCAGCACGTGGCCCCTTTCGTCCTCCTAAGACAGGGCGGGGATGGGGAGTGCCAGCCTCTGATTGCGTGTGCCCACGGCAGCGGGGCAGGAGGTCTGGGGGCATTCTTCCTTTCTCGGTGCAGAGGTAGGGAGTCGGTGCTGGCCCCTCCGCAAACTGGGCCCGTCCCGGAAGACATGAAGGGCACGGTGCTCAGTTGGCAGTGACCCCGCACTGGCGTGGAAGGCGTTGGGAAGCTGACACTCGCGTTGGGTTTACTGGTAGACCAGCCGCATGCGCCCTGCATTTAATAAGCCCCGAACTCTGCAAGGCAAACTGCATCCAGAAAGCGAATTCAAAGCCAACCTGCATCCGAAGGGGAATAAACAAAGCCATTAGGAATGTTCCTATTCGTCTCCACGAAGCGCACATCGGCCTCCTAAAAGGAGCTGTTTGCTGGGGGAGGAACGCGAAGGCCGGCCCCGGTGTTCTGGCAGCGAGGCCGGTTGTTTATGAAAGCAGCTGGGGGTGAAATGAGGTGATCACAGGTTCTGATGTGCCTTGCACCTGAGATCCTGTCGCTCCGTAATGACAGTGGAGTCTATTAGCCATCTTCCCCCGCTTGCAGGAGTCGTCTGTGTCATTAGGAGGTTGGTGGCTGCATTGTCATAATTAATATATATGATCCTTCGCGAGGAATATCAAAGCGCTCCTCTCCTCGGAATCCTAAATGGATCTGAATGCAGGTGGTTGCAAGAACAGAGAGCAGACCTCATCTTCTGGCCCACTCCCTGCCCATTTCCAGAGTCTGTCCCGGGTAGACTCTGGAGCCCTGCCCCCCTCCCCCCCGTTCCCACCAGCTCCCCAGGCCTTCCTGGGGCAGGGGTGATGCCTGTATGCATCTACAGTGGTACCTCGAGATACGAGTGCCCTAACATAGAGATTTTTGAGATACGAGCCATCGAGCGAGCGATTTTTGCTTTGAAATACAAGCAACAGTTGAGATACGAGTAATCTCGACCGGCTGCACACAACCCACCAGGTTACTGTGACTCGAGCGTCTCATAGTTTCCCACGCCTCAAGGTTAAGTAACGAATTAGACTCGTATCTCTAGGTACCACTGTACATCCTTCCGTTCCTCTGTCCCCATCCTTCCCTCTGAAAGTCCCCAGTCTGTTCCAGGTCTCCGTGTATCTGGATCCATTTCCTTCACCGGTGCATGTTATTCATTAGATCCCACAAATGCTGGAGATCATGTGATACTGATGGAGGCCAGGCTCAAAGCTTGAAGGAGCCGCGAGAAGCTACTTGAGTGACCCCGAAGCGAGGTGATGCTGGCGTGGGGCCCAGGCCACGCAGCCATGGCCTCCAGGTGTCCATTTCCGGTGGAAACAGCAGTCCCCTGGCCATTGGGATGTGCAGGGAGAGAATGGGTGGATTCGGGGTGACTCTTGAGTCCTTGTCCTGGGTTACTGCTAGGAGGAAAGCGTCATTTTCTGAGACTTGAGAAGGACAGGCTTTTAAAGGGGAAGATGAGGCGTTAAGGTTGAGAGACCCCTCAGCTAGGCACTTGTATTTAAAAGTCGGAGGTTCATGGGAGGGGAAGGTTGTTGGGTGTTCTCTTTGGGGCTCAGAGCACCGCTACGCCCTCTGCTCATGACGGGGCCGGTATTGGTATTTCACATCACACTGCTGTCTGCAGACATTGGATGACAATCCTGCCCTATATTAATATGCCTTCGAATACAGCGTGACTGCACATTCATCTCCAGAACAGGTGTTGAATGGAATGACGCGGGATGGAAGTGTGGGGTCCCTTCTGTTTGTTTCCCCACAAGACTTTAATGAGATTGTCTGTTAGTTTAATGCAACGAATTTGGAATCCCGGGAGGCTTTTGACTGTGTCAGAGTATGTGCTTAAAAATGCCAAAAGCTACTGCGCGGCTGATTTGAATGCGCTCTAATATTTGTCGGCAGACACAGTTCCTTGAAAACTTCCCGCGGGAAAACACTTAGCCCCGGGTCCGTCAGGGAAATAAGCTCTGCTCCTTCCTCCTCCTACCTGGGCTCAGCGTGCAGGGTTCCGCTGCAAAGTAGCCAGTTTTCTCAAAAATCCATGTTTTATTGGCTTTTAGAGAGAGAGGAAGGGGGAGGGAGAGAGAGAAATGACAAAGATGAGAGGGAAACGTATATGAGCTGCCTCCTGCACACCCCCTACTGGGGATTGAGCCCTTAACCTGGGCATGTGCCTTGAATCGGATCTTTGGCCTGGTTCATGGGTTGATGCGCAACCACTGAGCCACACCGGCTGAGTAGAAGCAGTTTTCAGTAGAGGAAGAGGAAGGCCTGGTGCTGTACGGTACCAGGCTGATGTATTGCAGGACGAGAAAGAATTGTCTTGTTGCCGAAACCGGTTTGGCTCAGTGGATAGAGCATCAGTCTGTGGACTGAAAGATCCCAGGTTTGATTCCGGTCAAGGGCATGTACCTCGGTTTGGGGCACATCCCCAGTAAGGGGCGTGCAGGAGGCGGCTAATCAATGTCTCTCATCGATGTTTCTAACTATCGATTCCCTCTCCCTTTCTCTCTGTAAAAAAATCAATTGAAAAAAAAAAAGAGTTGTCTTGTTGACTTGGCATTAATGGAAAAGCAAGGGCTTACCTTGGCAAAACGATGTTTTACATCTCGTAAGGTGGCCAAGCTGAAGGGCTCAGTGGTTGAGCATTGACCTATGAACCGAGAGCTTATTGGTTGAATTCCAGATCAGGGTGTGTGTCCAGGTCTTGGACTCCATTCTTGGGGCTGGGGGAGGGGAGCGAGGGCGGGGAGGGGACAGCACACAGGAAGCAGGCAATGGATGTCTCCTTCATCATTGATGTTTCTGTCTCTCCTCTCTCACTTCCTCTCTCTGAAATCAATAAACATATATTTTTAAAAATCTCCTAAGGCGATTTCAATGTGCAGCCCAGTGCGAGAACTCTGCTATGGGACATATTCTGCCACAGTGGTTTGCTGGTTCATTGGCCAGGAAAGATTTTCTAGTAAATTAAGTCCACTTCCAGGAAGGAAAAAGTCCAGTAAGTGAAAGAGTCTTCTGGGTCCCAATTCCTTAGGATAATCTGGGGGGAGGGAGGGTCTTTCAACCTTTGCAATATGGTCCGCATGGTCCAGACACATTTGCATGCTTTTGTTTTTATTTTCAATATACTTTTTTTTATTGATTTCAGAGAAGAAGGGAGAGGGAGAGAGAGAGAGAGCGGGAACCATCAATGATGAGAGAGAATCATGGATTGGCTGCCTCCTGTACTCCCCACATTGGGGATCGAGCCACAACCCAGGCAGGTGCCCTGACTGGGAATGGAACCGTGACCTCCTGGTTCATAGGTCGACACCCAACCACTGAGCCACACCGCCCAGGCTGTTTTCACCTTTGTAGCCTTTCTTTAGGAAGCAGTATAAGAGAAGTGTCTCCTGATTGTGTCCGGAGTGGCCTGGGGCAGGTGTGGGAGACTGAATTCGGTGTCTGTGTAAATGAACTGGTTGCTGTCTTTCTGCCTCCGGTAGATCTGTCTGTCCATGTCCTGGAAGAAAAACGTTTTTTAAGCATGACTTTACAAGTGCCTTGTCATTTCCACACGATTCCATCCTGATGATTCTCCTATGCTTGCTTACCATGCCTGCTTTTCCCACTTTTGTATAATATTAACAATTGGCGGCGTGCCTCAAATAGCGCCTTCCATTTTTCCCAGACAGACAGATGGGGTGCTTAGAAGTGAGATCTTGAGGCGTGGTGATTGTAAGTCTTGATAATTGCCGTCACACATTCTGCTTCGCTTTTGGGGTCCTGGCTGTTGGCGGAGTGACGATAAGATGTTATTTGTCTTGTTGGTTTTTCATGTATTCTGGGGGGAAAATGTTGGGGAGCGTGGATGCTCTGGGTCTCCCATGGTTAAGTAAGGAGAAGCTAGGGGTCCCCTCCTCAATGCCACTTCTTGCTAGGAGTCTTCCCCCAATGCTTGAGTAGAGATGGCAAGGGCTTCATGATGATGCTCAACCACTGAGCCACACTGGCTGGGCTCTACAGTTCTTGAAAACCTTCTGGCCGCAGGCTGTAGCCTAATATCAATTGGCTGGCAGGGGGCGGGACACCTTTGCTTAAAGCTGGAGGGGGACACTTCTGACACACTTGGGTTCTACTCACATCACGGCTACATACCGTATTTTCCGGCGTATAAGACGACCCCCAACTTTTCCAGTTAAAATATAGAGTTCGGGATATACCCGGCCTATAAGATGACCCCTGACATTTGAGAAGATTTTCCTGGGGTAAAAAGTAGTCTTATACGCCGGAAAATACGGTACTATTTCTAGTCACTTCCCACTGTTGACAGGACTAGTTTTTGCTGGAAAGTACATGGAAGTAATAACTAACACTGGCCATTCAGCCCCCTCCCTCACAGCAGACAGTTGCAATGACTGGAGACATGTTGGGGTCACCGTTGGGGGAGGGGTACGCTGCTGGCCTCCCGTGGTGGAGGTCAGGGACGCTGCCCATCACCCTACAGCGGGCAGCACGGCCCCGCCTCCACCTTCAGCCATGCAGGTGGCCCTGAAATCCATGTAACATTTGGTACCACTTAATTCCCCGAGTTCTAATGAGATTACTGGTTCCTGGACCAGAAGCATCTTCCAGATGCAAACATAGCCATGCGCTCATTATACCTAATGTTACGCGCTGGCTGGGGTCCACGTGAGCATTGCTCGCTTCGGTTTGATGAGTGGAGGTGTTTTTTCCCCCCAGCCATTCTTTATAATGTCATCCTCATGAGGAATATTAGCTCGCATGCCCAAGCCATGGCCTTCTCCAAAACATGCTTTCAAAAACACCTTCTTTGGTGTGTCTTGGATGAGCTGCCTAAATGAGCCATGTGTCAAATAATTGTCCAGTCCCTTAACACTCTGCCCATCTGCTTGATTGGTGACTCCTGGAACTGCCATTTAACTTCTCTCAGGCAGTGGCAAGTGGGGAGAAGGGACAGAGGGGTCTGATACCGCAGTAAGATGACGGGTCAGAAGAGTGGTTATGATTAAGTTACTTGACAAGGTCCTGAAGAGAAAGAGATCATTTGTAAATTCGCCTAATGGTTGTTTTAATGTTCCATTTCAGTTATGCAAATAGAAATCCAGGCGTGTGTGTATCTATGTGTCAATTTACATACACATGTCTCTATAGCCACATATCCTGCATATATAACATAGAGAGAAAGAATAATGTGTAACAAAGACAAAGCAACACATTTCTCTGTGTTTACATATGTATGATTGTTTCTTTTTGAAATCTATAAAAAGGACCACAGGGTACGGTTTCTGGCAGTTAAAACAGAATATTTTTATGTATTTATGTATTTCTTTATACTTTTTATTTCAGAAAGGAAGGGAGATGGAGCGAGAGATAGAAACATCCATGATGAGAGAGAATCCTGAATCGGCTGCCTCCTACATACCCCCTACTGGGGATGAAACCCACAACCTAGACATGTGCCCTGACCGGGAATCAAACCGTGACCTCTTGGTTCATAGTTCAATGCTCAAACACTGAGCCACTTCTGTTGGGCAAAATCAGAATATTCTCACTGTTGAAATCTCAGAGTGTATAGTTGCGTTCATAGCATTAGGTCCACGGCAGCTTCCTGTTTTGACAAAAGACTATGGCTCGCGAAGATTGCATTAGCGTTTGGAGAAGGTGGGTGGAGGGGACATGGGAACTCTATTGTTTTTGCCATTTCTTCTGAGTCCAAAATAAAACGTTTAAATATGAAGAACAATTAGGATGGCCTTCCTGCTTCCAACAGCCAATTCCGTTAGTTTCCTTTAAAAGCGAGCACATACACCCTGCCTTTTTGTGGGACAGTATAGTATTATTCCCATATATACTATTTTATCAATATTCCCACCACTCAGTTATAAAAACTAGTATGTTCCGTATCTGTTTGCAAGACTCTTCTATAGGAATAGTGATTTCCTTTATCAGCCCTTCCTGCAGAATCCCCCGTCTGCAGGTATGGGTTTTTCACAAATGGAACACCCTCGTGTGCCCGGTCCCCGTCAGGAACGGAATGAAACACGCTCCCCCACACACACCCGGAACTGTCCCCAACACCGCCACTCCCTGCTGATCCCTCCCTGCGCCCACCACCACCAAGGATGACAAGATCTTGGCTTCTGTGCCGTAGATTGGCTCTGCCTGTGGATGTGGCCTATGAAATGTCCAGTGGCCACGTTTCCTGCCAGGAGAAAGGGGTGAGCCCACACTGGCCATCACGCAGGTTGCGTGCTGCCCCCGTGGAGTTTCCCATTCCCACTTCCTGTGCACAGAGACGCTGTTGAGCTCTTCCCTTTGCTGCTCACCAAAGCAGGGCTGGGTACCCTAGATTTTTAAAAAAGATCTGTCTTAATGTGTGGCCTCCACTAGTCGTTTCAAGAGCTTTTTAAAACATCCTAGAGGCTCAGTGCACGAAATTCATGCACTAGCGGGGGTTGGAGGGGCGATCCTCAGCCAGGCCTGCGCCCTCTCAGTCTGGGAGCCCTTGGGGCATGGCTGTCAGTCGTAAATCACGCCACCGCCGCTGCGCTTGCCAGCTATGAGCCTGGCTTCTGGGGAGCGCTGCTCCCCCTGTAGGAGCACGGTGACCCCCAAGGGGCAGCTCCTGCATTTTGCATCTGCTTCCTGGTGGTCAGTGCACGTCATAGCGACCAGTCGTTTCGCCAGTTGGTTGATTTGCATATTAGTCTTTTATCATATAGGATATGTTTTTATTGATTTTAGAGAGGGAGGGAGAGGAAGAGAGAAAGATCAGTGATGAGAGAGAATCATCAATCAGCTGCCTCCTGCACAATCCACTGGGGTTTGAGCCCTCCACCCCGGGCATGTGCCCTGACTGGGAATTGAATCATGACCTCCTGGTTCGTATGTGACTGCTCAACCACTGAGCCACGCGATCCAGGCTGGTACCCCCAGATTTGAAACAGTTGGTGGCCTCAGCTTGTCATTTCCAGAGCTGTTAATCACAGGACAGTGAGAGCTATTCATGATGATCAAAAAGTGAGTGCTGTACCTTTCGTCATTAATGAGTTACCTAGGCAACTGCATGTCAGAGTGTGTGAGCATCAGACTCCGCTGGGGATTCTTTTAAGCACAGCTTTCCATGCAGTAGGTCTGTGGTTGAGTCAAAGATTCTGCATTTCTACCGAGCTCCCGTGATGCTCACCCTGGGGATGGGAGGACCACATTGACCTAGACCTTTCCTAATAACCACGACTGTGTGGCGCTTACGACAGCGACCCTGGGGTCAGATTGCACAGATGCACATCCTTGTTCTACCCTAACCTGCAACCTCAAATGAGTTTCCTAATCCTTCTCTGCCTCCGTTTGTGCAATTATCAAGTAGGGGAAATAATAATAGGGTTTTGTGAGGATTAAAGGAAATCTTACATGAAAAATGCGTGGAGCTGTGCCTGGTATACAGCAAGCACTCCATAAATGTCATCATCATTATCTAATGATTGGGCATTTGAGATATTCTCTGTGAGTCACTGATATTGAACTTGTGGCTACTTTGTCTTTCAACAAGGTGGGTATTTATTTCCAGGAGAGATATTGAGGGTAGAGTTTAGATTTAGCCTTTGGATTTGGATGAGCATCGTGAAGACATTGATTGTGTTGCAAAACCTGGAATCCATGGGGGTGACTGGAATCACTGAAGTAGTGACAGAGGTACTGGCTCTTCAGACCTGAGGATCACATGATGAAATAAAGGATCATGGCAGTTGGCCTATGATTCCCTTAGAGTTGCAGTTTCTAGGATTTAAAAAAAATTCATCGTCTCTCTTAGATCATCTGATCTAGGACTTCCAAAGGGTGCATCTTGACTATTTGGAATCTGTACCAGTTGTTCGCTAGTGATGAGCTTGCTGGGAAATAAGCAGCTGGGAAAAAATATCACACCCAAGACATATTAGAAGAAAATAGAAATTTGTCTGAAACCAAAGAAAATGATTGGCATGTCAGTTGCCAGGGCTACTCACATACCCACTTACTCTTTTTATTTTTTAAATATATATATTTTATTGATTTCAGAGAGGAAGGGAGAAGAGAGAGAGAGAGAAACATCCAAATGAAGAGAATCATGGATTGGTTGCCTCTAGCACACACCCAACCAAGGCCCGGGGTGGAGCCTGCAACTGAGGTATATTGACCAGAAGCAAACCTGGGACCCTTCAGTCCACAGGCCACCACTCTATCCACTGGATTAAACTGGCTAGGGCCCCACTTTTTAAAGGAAATGCATTTCCTGCGCCCTAACAATTGTGGTCTTATTTTATTTATTTATTTGTTTGTTTATTTATTTATTTATTTATTTATTTTACATGAAGGTGACTATGAAATAGCAGATAATTTGTTTTACAAAATGAACTTGGTCCAAATGCATTCAGATCGTGTCAAGGGATGTGAAACTTGGAAAGTATTAATGAAGAAGTGCCTAAAATTGTAAAGAATTACGTTACTGTCCATTTTACTAAATTTGCTCATAGTTTATATTCTCGGCCAAAGGGTAGTGGGACTTTTTCTTAGCACTTCCCGGAATTTGGCTTTCACATCTGATGCATTTGCAGGCAATAGATGTTTTGCAAGCATAAAAATTGACTTGGATTTATTTCCCAAATACAGATTGTTTCATGAATAGAAAATGGAAAATGACAAATAATATTTTATGCAAATGCAGTGTTTAATTCATCTGATATGCTGACATGATAGCGCTCTGTGAGTTTATGGAAGCTTCTGGTTCCTTGCTGCACCAGCCTGGTTAATGGGGGACTTCATGTTTTGCTTTTAAGCTCTGTGCTCCCCTGAGAACATGCAAGTCTGTCTGTGGTTATTTTTTTTTAATACATTTTTTATTGATTTCAGAGAAAATTTATAAAATGGTGAAAATAGTTTTTAATAACGTAATTCACTTAAGCCAGCAAATTCCCAGCTTTATCATTTCAACATGTAATAAAGTATCAACATATGCAAAGTAACATGAAGACATTTTATATTGCCCTAGCTGGTTTGCTCAGTGGATAGTGCATCGGCTTGAGGACTGAAAGGTTCTGGGTTTGATTCCACTCAAGGGCATGGGCCCAGATTATGTGCTCAATCCCTAGTAGAGGATGCTTCCTCTCATCACTGGTGTTTCTATCTCCCTCTCCCTCTCCCTCTCTGAAATCAATAACAAATATATTAAAAAATAAAATTAAAAATAAATGTATTTTACATTTAGCCCTGGCTGGCATGACTCAGTTTTTTGAGCATCATCCCATGCACTGAAGTGTCCAGTTTGATCCCTAGTGGACTGTGTACGTGAGGCAGCCAATCGATGCTTCTTTCTCCCATTGATGTCTCTCTCCGTCTCTCTCTCTCTCCCCCACTCCCTCTCCCTCTCCCTCCCTCTCCTTCTCCCTCTTCCTCTCCCTCTCCCTCTCCCTCTCCCTCTCCTTCTCTCCCCTTCCCTCTCCAAAATCAGCACCAACATACATTTTAAAAAAAACCTTGTTACTTTTCTTTTTTCCACCACCTCTTTGTGATTGTACAGTCCAGGCCTGTCTCTCTGCAGACACCACGTTATGTGAGCTCCTTAGCGGGGCGGGCCATGCTCCTTGTGGAACAACAGAGGAGCAAAGCTCTGGCTCACGTTTAAGAGGCCGATTGCGAATTTCTGGGAAGGCATTGCATGTTCTGATTGGCCTCTTGTCTGAAACAGCTTGTGCGAATTGCAAGGAATAACGGAATAAATGTCCCCTAGGTCAGCCCTCAGTGTGAAACCTGGAATCTCCCTTTTTCTTCTCCAGGGAAATCTGCGTGCGGGCTCAGCGTGGGTGAAAAGTTCACGGCCAGCCTTGGTTTGCTGGTCTCAAAAGGATCCGATCCTCCATGACAGCGCTGAGCCCTTTTACTTTCCCCCTCCTCCTCCTCCTCCTCCTTCTCCTCCTCCTCCTCCTCTCCTTCCCCCTCTTCCTCCTTTCCCTCTTCTTCCTCTTCTTTTCTTCTTGCAATTGTTTAATCTTTTTTTTAAAAAAAAGCTTTATTGTGCTGAAACCGGTTGGTCTGCTGACTGAAAGGTCCCAGGTTAGATTCCGGTCCAGGGCATGTACCTTGGTTGCGGGCACATCCCCAGTGGGGTGCGTGCAGGAGGCAGCTGATCCATGTTTCTCTCTTATCAATGTTTCTAGCTCTCTATCCCTCTCCCTTCCTCTCTGTAGAAAATCAATAAAATATATTTTTAAAAAAATTTTATTGCACAAAGTATTACGTATATCCCCATACCCCACCCCTCCTATTTATCCCTATTGCCCATCCCCATCCTCCTCCCCCGCCCTTGGCCTTCACCAGCCTGTAGTCTGTGTCCACGCATTGCGCCGATACGCATACAAGTTCTCCTGTTGATCTCTCCCACCTCCCACCCCAGGCAATTTCATTTGAGCAAAACCAAATGGGGCTTTTCAAGATCTTCCAGAGCGGATTAAAGCAGACACTGACTGGATTAAAGCAGGCACTGCCGGACCTGGAGGGGAGAGGGACCGCTGCCGCGAACAGGTGGAAAGCCAGAGAGGAAGACGGAGAATGTTGTAGGGGCCGCTCACCTCCCAGCGCTGCCCACAGACTGTCCAGCTGCCTAGTTCACATTCAGCCCACAGCCGTGAACCTGAGCACCTTTTCTGAACCAATGTCTTTCTCCTACGTCAAATTCGAGGTTCCATAGGACCCAAAAGTGCAGAAAGGGAGCGAGCCCTCTCTTTGACAGGAAGCGCGGGGAATGAGTCTCTGCCCGGCTCCCGTTCCATTTCCACCCATTTCAGCTGCTGCTTCTGTGCAGACCCTCCCCACCACCTGTCCTTTGAACATCTTCTCCCAACCGGCCTCCCCATTTGTGCAGCTCTTGGACAAAGTAGCTCGCAGCCATCCCTCATTTATTAAGCCCGTTCAGTCTGGAAAGCTCTGTCCCCACGCAGGCAGGAAGACAAGGTCACGGTTGTCACTGGCAAATCTGTGTGTGCGAGCGCCTCGGTGGGGCTCGCCAGCAGCTGAGGGCCTGGAGGAAAAACAGCGAGGGAGGAAAAATACTCATCTCTTAAAAAAAAAATGTTTTGAAGAGAGAGAAACATCAGAGATGAGAGAGAATCATGGATCCGCTGCCTTCTACATGCCCCCACTGGGGATGGAGCCTGCAACCCGGGTATGTGCCCTTGACTGGAATCAAACCCACGACCCTTCAGTCCACAGGCTAATGCTCTATCCACTGAGCAAAACCAGCCAGAGCTGGTCTCTGTTTCTTTTCTTTTTAATATATTTTATTGATTATTTTACAGAGAGGAAGGAAGGATAGTGAGTTAGAAACATCGATGAGAGAGAGACATCGATCAGCTGCCTCCTGCACGCCCCCTACTGGGGATGTGCCCACAACTAAGGTACATGTCCTTGACCGGAATCGAACCTGGGACCTTTCAGTCCGCAGGCTGACTCTCTGTCCACTGAATCAGACCGGTTTCGGCTGGCCTCTGTTTCTGAAAGACCACCTTATACTGGGCTCACGTCAGCCATTCCCTGCAGGTTCCCTTCAGATCATTGGAGGTCGTGGCGCCTGTGCTTGCATTTGCTTCCCTCCTGACAAACGTGTCCCGCATCTCAGAGCCTCTCCTGTCCCACGTGCGGTGCCAGCCCACCCAGGCCGGGGCCAGCATGCCGGGGGATTCCACCGCTGCCCATGCTGTTACCCCAAGGAGTCAGCCATCCTCCTTCTTTGCTCCTGGGGTTCCCGGTGCCCAGATGCGGGCTTCGGCGCGTGGACTGGCCGAGTGTGGCCAGCACCCTGCTGCCTGGCCTCGATTCCCGGCCCCTCTCTTGCTGGCGGGTGACCCGGGACCTCTCTGGGCCTCGGTTCCCATGTTGATGAAGTGGCGATAATGACATGGTTTCGGGGAACATGACATGAGTTTATACATGTGACATATACACAATTGGCTCAGCAGTTACTACGCATGTGTGTGCGCACACACACACCTATCCCACATCCAAAGACAAACTAGCGCAGAACCTTGCAGGAAACGGTGCTTTCATCGGCCTGCTTTCTAATATCAGCTTTCTTCCAGTGCTTCCTGTTTAGTAAAGTTGCTTTGAGAATAGATAATCAGCACGGCTGGTGGCCCAGTGGTTAGGATTGACCTATTAAACCAGGAGGTCAGCATTTGATTCATGGTCGGGGCCCTGGTTGGGGTTGGGGGCTCGACAGTAGGGGGCGTGCACGAGTCGGCCAGTCAATGACTCTAATCCTTGATGCTTCTAGCTCTCCCTTTCTCCCTTCCTCCCTAAACTCAGGAAAACATTTAAAAGAACAGCCAACAATAACAAAACACCCTCAGTTCCTCAACTGCGCCTGTGCCAGCACCCGCTCTGTAGGAGAGAGAGGTAGGGACACTTTCCTCACTTCCCATGACTGCAGACAGCGCGGTGGACAGCTCGCGTCCACGCTGCATTCAAAGCTGGTTTAGGGTGTTAGCGTGGTGGTTTCCTGGTCGCAAATCTGAAGTGACAGCTAGCGGGGACGCCCGGGCGGAGTTCCAGGGTTCAGGGAGAGGGCCAAGTGGTGACCCCAGTGGTTGCCCCTTCCTCTGAGAACAGCTGGGATGCTGTGCCGTCACGTGCCTCATTGTTTCTGATGTTCAAGTGCTTTCGATGAGTTTGTTCTTGGGAAGTTCAGCGTGAAGTTCAGCGTGCCTTCCGCAGTCCTGTTGGTGGCATTGAAGAGATGAGCGCAGCCTTTCCAGTGAAGCGACACATCTAACCTAAGACAGGGTGTGCTGATGACACCTACTAAAGCAATGGTTCTCAACCTTCCTAATGCCACGACCCTTTAATACAGTTCCTCATGTGGTGGTGACCCCCAACCATCAAATTATTTCCGTTGCTACTTCATAACTGTCATTTTGCAACTGTTATGAATCATATCTGTGTTTTCCAATGGTCTTAGGCGACCCCTGTGAAAGTATTGTTCGACCCCCAAAGGAGTCGCGACCCACAGGTTGAGAACCGCTGTACTAAAGAGTCCCTCTTCATTAGTGAGGCGTTCGTAGGACTACCGCTTTCTCCAGCAAACATTCCATTTCCGCTGTTTCCAGGGACCGAGTGGCCTGAGTGAGAAGGACACATGCCATTCCTCTCCAGCGACTAACACGGTTTCTTCTTCCCTCTGCCGTTACTAACTGTCCCGTTCACTTACCGGCCTGGCACAGACATGATGGATAGCGCGCTAGGTCGTTCCATATGCGCACGTATAATATCTGTTCCGTTAGGATGCTTGTTTTGTCCTTAACGTGGATGTGAGTAATTCTGAAAACATCTTTGTTTGAGTGGGAATGAAATATTAATATCCTTTATCCTATAGATGCCTCGGGAACGGTCGCTCGTACTTCATTATATCATCGGAGATTTCCCCATACCGTTTTGGGAGCTACCCAGCTGTTCCATGAGCTATAATAAGACAGTTTCAGAAGAATAAAAATAAAAATAAAAAACACACAGAACACCCAGAGACGAGGAGTGTTAGAAACACGGCATGTAGATCCAGGAAGGTTTCTAATGAGTATCTCAGTTCATAAACCGATTGGAGATGTTCTTAGCGTTCATCTTCTGGATGTTGTAGAACATTCTATCTTACTCAGTGTGTTAATATTACAGTGGCACCTCGAGATATGAGTTTAATTCGTTCCGTAATCTTGAGGCGTGGGAAACTATGAGACGCTCGAGTCGCGGTAAACTGGTGGGTCGTGTGCAGCCGGCCGATCCGCGCAATGACTCCTATCTCAAATGTTGCTCGTATTTCAAAGCAAAAATTGCTCGCTTCGACGGCTTGTATCTCAAAAATCTCGTATGTTAGGGCACTCGTATCTCGAGGTACCACTGTACTTCTTGAAACCCTTGGGCGTATATCCCGGGCCTCAGTGCAATCTATTCCCATCGGAGAATCTTTGTAAGATTCATTCCTCCTGCACGGTGTCCTGGATGCCGGAGGGATTTCCTGCCTGCCCCCCCCCCTCCTCTGTCCTCGGAACTTCCCTGTGGTTCCTGGGTAGTGACTGGTTCCGTTGCCCCTTGTAGCAGGATGAATGAATTCCTGTTGTAACTCAACCGGAACTGGGGAAATGTTTTTGTAGCAGTTAAGAGCTGCAGTGCAGACCAGAACGTGTTTTCCCAAAGTGTGACCAGGGTTAGGAAAGCCGAAATAGCCACGTACTGTTATTGGAACCTCTGGGGCGGACCCCATATCTAAAGCTGACCCTGTCAATTCATGTTCAATTTTGAGTGTACCTCTGTCCTTAAATATTTCTCACAGGCATGGTGGGGCAAACCTATCCCATCTCCCCCAGCCCTCTCCTGTGCATTTAAAGACGTATCCCTTCACGAATGCGCAGGACGGTGCGTCTGTCAGTGCTATGTTTCAACTTGATGGTTTGGCATATCCTCTCCAGCTGTCAGAATCTTTAGAGGCAGCTTACGGAAGAGATGGAAAACATAGACCTCTTTTTTCTAAGTC
Source organism: Lasiurus borealis (assembly GCA_004026805.1). Taxonomy (NCBI): domain Eukaryota; kingdom Metazoa; phylum Chordata; class Mammalia; order Chiroptera; family Vespertilionidae; genus Lasiurus; species Lasiurus borealis. The sequence goes on from PVJN01028628.1 coordinate 22,637, forward strand.
TGCCTCCGAATCTCTTGACCTTCATAAATTAGGCAAATGTTCGAATTTCTGGCTTGTTTTATGTTTGTTTGTTTTTAAATACATGTTTATGGATTTCAGAGAGGAAGGAGAGGGAGAGAGAGAAACATTGGCTACCTCCTGCCAAATCCCTTTTATCTTACCGAATAATAGACAAACCTGTAAATGGACCGTACCTCCGCTACGCCCACAGCCAATCAGTGTATATGCAAATTCACCCAACAAAGATGGTGGATTAATTTGAATACGCAGACACAGAGCATCCGGGAGGGGCGTGCGCCTACTCTGAGGGTGAGAGGGGGCAGCGGAGGGGCTACAAGAGCATTCTCTGGACAGAAGTGAGGACTGGGAGTGAAGCTGGGGGAAGGAAGGCCTATTCTTTGCTGAATATCGTGCACTGGGCCTCTAGTATACATATAAGTACCATTTTAGAAAGAGAAAAAGAACTAGAGGTAAAAAGTCACTGTAGTACTGAGGGCACCGCACAGGCACACAACCGCCTACACGCAGACATCTAACTGTCCTCCACCGCTTAATTTCGTGGTGATTACTTGCACTGGAGCTGATTTTTGGTTTCTTTGAAAACACCTTGCCATCATGTCCCTCTAAATCCTGCGTCCTCCCAGTGTGTATATAAATATACCTTGTGCGCGCCGCCCACATTCCCCCCTATAATCTGAGCAGGACCCCTGCTGCAATGTCAATGTTGCGGGACACTGAATTAGACTCGGATAGCTGGCCTTGCCCTCTGATTGCTCTGACTCTGTAATGACTTTCTGAAACGCACACCGATGCCTTGGAGTAAGGCTCGCGATTACACTGTAATTTTGCAATCGGCAGTATGTTCCAGCATGCACCGGGACCTCGCGGCCTTTTCTGTACCTTATGAGGGTTTCCTATGGTTATGGCTTTGATTAAATTGATCATAGACCGAGGGAAGAATTGTATATTATGATAGATTTCCCAGGCCTCCCTTGTCACTTCGCAGACAATAGTGAGTTAATTAGAAAGCTAAAGAATGTGGGGATTAAGGAAGCTGACTGCATGATATTTTGAGGTCCTCTAAAGAAGGAAGAAACCCTCTGTTGATTCTGTTCTTTTTCATCATCACAAATGCAGAAATGAATCTGCCAGCTGCAGGATAACTGGCTCTCAGGAGCTTTGAGCCTGCGTGGCTAGATACCCTTCTGGAGGAGTCAGTTTTTACACGGTGGATGTCAAGACACTGGGGAGAATGGGGCAGTCCATATGGCTTCTAGCAGGGTCAATTCCCCGGTGAGTGATGAAATATAAATATATATTAAAAAAAGTCGAAACCGATTTGGCTCAATGGATAGAGCGTTGGCCTGCGGACTGAAAGGTCCCAGGTTCGATTCCGGTCAAGGGCATGTATCCTGGTTGCGGGCACATCCCCAGTAAGGGGCATGCAGGAGGCGGCTGATCAATGTCTCTCTCTCATTGATGTTTCTAACTCTCTATTCCTCTCCCTTCCAATCTGTAAAAAATCAATAAAATGTATTTTAAAAAATATATGTAAATATAAGTGTCTCTCTATTCCCCTATTTCCCTTCCTACCTCTGTCATTTAATGGTCCCCTAGGAGGTGTCATTGTCAAGGCCCAAGGCCAGCTTTTTATTTTTCTTGATCCACTTAGCGCCACTTGTCAATTCCATTTCTTGCACCTTTGTCTTTGGGTTCTCGATTTTTTGTATCACCATAATTTTTCTAATACTTCTTAGCCGCCTCATCATTCTTTGCTGACTGTTGCGTGTCCATCAGATGTTATGGTTCCCAAGAGTTGTTCTTGGCTCCCTTTAGGGCCTCATGGTACATGTTGTCCCCATGATGAACTTAGCCATCCTCAAGGCTTCAAATGTCATTTATATGCTAATTACTCTCCACTCTTTGGTCCTGGATTCTCTTCCCATCTCCAGTTCCATACTTCCAGATACAGGACACTTTCTACATAGCTCTTCTATGGCAATATCAACTTCATCATTACAAAATTTTGTTATTGATTATGTTTCCTAACCACTTCTGCCTGTTGTCTTCCTGAAGTTGGTCGGTGATAGCAGTGTTCACTCAGTTTCCTCATCATATATCAGAGTCATTCTCATTGCCAAGTATTTCCCTGATCCCTCAATCTAGTCACATGTGTCTCAAGTCGAATGTCCTTTCCCTGTAATGCACTCATTGCCTTAGTGTTATCCTCTTCATCTCTCTGAGGGATTATTGTTTCCTGCTCAATCTCAATCCCACCAGTGTCTTCCCAAGGAGTTCATTGCCACATTACAGAAGGACTTACTTTCCTGAACAACACTGGTTATTTCACTTCTGCCTGAAAACCTCCACTGCCTAGGGAATAGAAAGTCATAGGTCTGTGCAGGGCAAACATGTTCTCTGGACAATGACTGCCGGGAACAGACCTGGAGTTGAACATGTTAGATTTATTGCACATTCCAATGAGAGAGAACACACACCATGAGGAACTATGGGATGTCTCAGGAAAAGACTACACTGAGGGGCCAGATGATGATGATCTCTGAATGCATAATCATCTAGACACTCAGTGTAAATCCTACCTAATAAAAGGCTAATATGCAAATTGTCCCCTCGACCAGGAAATTGACCAGCAGGCAGGCCAGCCCACCGCCCATATCCCCTCCCCCTAGCCAGGCTGGCCAGACCCCACACATGCACGAATTCATGCACTGGGCCTCTAATATATAGACACATGCATACACACACACACACACACACACACACACACACACACACACACAGAGTGACCAGATTATTACGTGTTCAGAGATTATAATAATCTGGCCATTCAGTGTATTAGAAAGGACTTATTCTAGGAGTTGAGCTGTGTTTGGTGATTTGGAGGAGAGTTCAAGAAAGACAGACTTTTGCTAGCCATTTTGGCTCAGTGGATCGAGCATCAGAATTTTGGTACAGGGCTACATATAAACCAGCACGCATATACATCCTAATATTATTTTATGGACTATAGAATATAGATGTTTAAATCTGATATTTCATAGTAACTCTGACTGCATTCTTGTTCTATTTATCACTACAAGCTTGTTTATGCTTACTAACTGTGGTCTGTCATTATGAAAATTTCAACTATATTTTTCCTGATTGAAATATGTGCTTCCAGAACTGGGCTCCTAATAGGCTGAGCTGGCAGCTTATAATACAAATATGGGGGCATGGAAGGAAGAGTTGGGGAACAGTATCCTCAGAACTGTGGAGGCGAACTAGATTAGATCTGGTAAATAGCTTTACTTCAGCAGAGCTCATTTGCAGTGTGGCATGTGGGAATAGAAATCACTGCCTGGAAAAGGGAACAATAAGAAATCGAACAGCAGAGAATAAATATGCTAATTGTTTCATTCTTTGAAATAGCAAGAAAGAATTACACCTTAATTCATTTGTGGTGCCATAGTCCATTTTAATACCCACAGACACACCAGATTGTTTCTGCATTTAACTTGTGCATTGCCATCCCTTCAATGATTCTTGTAGTTGGTGGTCACTGTTGAACAAGAAGAAAGACTAGACTAATCAATTCAGACTGACAGTCTTATATGCGTTAGCCAATGCTTGTGACTTAGGAATTAACATGAGATCATTTTGCTTGAATTTAGTATATGTCAACTATTGTGATTTGTAAGTATGTCTAGTCTTAGAATTTGTATGGCAAAGTTTGTAAAGTTTTATATAGCATTTAGCATTTATGATGCTGTGAAATACATATTTCTACTTTTATTTTTCAGCTGCATGGTATTAGCCTATATAATAAAAGCCTAATATGCTAAGTGTCCCAGTGTTCCGCCGGTTGATATGATGTGCACTGACCACCAGGGGCCAGATGCTCCTACCAGTAGATTAGCTTGCTGTTGGGGTCCAGCCGCACCAAGACTCTAATACGACATATTACTAATAACCACAGGATTATTTTTAAGTCTATTTATTCTAGATTTGATGAAATATTTTATGTATTTGTCAATAAATTTAATTTTCATGAAAGTTTTCTTTGACTACAAATAGTACAGAAGCCCTTACTATGTATTACATAGAGAGACAGAACAGATGAATTGGTCATGAAGCATTTATTGGGTACCCATTGGTCCAGGTGGTGATTATACTGAAACACAGCAGAAGACAGTCCTTTGAGCCAGATAGAGTTTACCCTTTCATCAAAGTTTTGTGAATCTCTCCTCTCTTTCTTCTTTCCTTCAGGCCCCAGAACCCTTTGAAAAGGAATGACAGTCATTGGCATGTACCTCAAATAGGGACGTAGATATGAAAATCAAAAGGGGTTTGCAAATGAAGTATGTTATCTACGTAATTAAATCTGTTAACCAAAGGAAGCATTTGAAACATTGTAGGAATATTAAAC
>PVJN01028629.1:0-27061 GCA_004026805.1 Lasiurus borealis
ATAAATGAACCAACTGGACAGTGAATAGCTTATTCATCAATAAAAGTCTTAAATGCTATTTATGAAGCAATTGAATGACTGGAGGAAGTGTGGTGCCAGTAAAGCATGTTCTTTCTCAGAGCCAGCTTGGGGATTTTACAGAAAGTCCAGCCTGAGGAAGGAGGTCACCCTCCCCACACAACAAGAAGACCATTGTCAGGAGAAGGTGCCACTCGCACATAGTATGTGCTAAGTAAATTCCTTTTGGATGGGTCTTTAAATGGCTGCCTTAAGAAAAAGAATGTAAGCATCTGCGTGGTTTCCAAACATGGCTATGTATCAAAACCACCTGGACGTGGCATTAAAATGCCAGATTTCTAAGCCCCACCCAGATGCAGAGTCAGAATTTCCAGTTTTGTAGCCTAGGAATCCCATCCCAAGTCTAGGGTGAATTTGCCTTTCACTAAAATTTCATGAAATTTGCAGGCAGAGGATCTTACAGTTGGAAAAAAAAAAACACTAGAGGTGATCAAATCCAACCTTTAAAGTCACACAGCGCATTTGTGGGAAAGCTAGGACCCAAATCCAGCCTTCTGGCCCCCCTGCCAAAGCTCTAAACTTCTTTCCAACAACCTGGGCCTCCAGTCGGGGGCATGTGTCCCCCAGCTGAATTAGTCAGAATGCTCTTGGTTCCCAGGGAAAGAAAGCTAATGCAAACCAGTTTAATAAACAAACAAACAAATTACGTGGCTTCAGGGACGGCTAGACTCGGGGACTTACATGGCCTGTGAGGACCTCGCCTCTCTCCCTGTTTCAGTTCTGCTTTTCTTTGGGTTGCTTCCTTCCTGAGGCAGCTTTCCTTTACTGTGTGGCCTCGAAGCTTCGAGACCGTCTCCCAGAAGTTTAGCCATCCTCGCTGCTCAGCCTTTGGGACAGTTGGTCTGATGTAAAGCAGCAGAAGCCCTAGGGCTGATGCTCTGGGTGCCGCTCAGGTGTTCACTGCTGAAGCTGTCAGTCACTGTGCTCAGAGGAATGTACGCTGAGCTATGGGTCTACCCCCGGACAGAGGGCAGAGTTGGCCTGTGGACAAAGAAAGAGGAGGGTTAGTTCCCCTAAAAGAAACGTGGACCGCGGTACCAGAAAGTGATGGAAGCCGGGCAGGAAGAACAACAGAATGGCTGTCTCCTCACCAAGCCTGTGCCAGCAGACTGCAAAGTCACGGGGTGGGGGGGTAGTGGGGGAGGAAGGGGGATACTCAGGCACCCATCTACAGCTTCTATTTCCTTCATGAGGAAAGTAATTTAACGCACGATGTGGCATTAAAACAAGCCCAGAAGGAGAGTGCAAAATTCTCATGAATTTTTAAGCTGAAACAAGTCATTTCAAAGGGCCCTCCAGCTTCCGGCAGGCGGTCCAGGCCCTCCCCCAGGGGTCCCCAGGCAGGAACTCGGACACCTCCCTGGTGGAGTCTGGGAGGCTGGAATCAGAGGGTTTGGCCCTGAAAGGACCAGCGGGTTTGCGTTATACATTCAGTATGTATTCTCATCACAAATCTATCTCCCCACCCCGGCTGTCCCTCCCTCTGGCTGGGCCTGTCCCTTACCTCCCTGTGCTGTGGGAGCAGGTCTTCCTCTGGGTGGAAAGGCCTGAAACGCCCCACTCCCACCTCCCACCTCGGGTACTTTGCCTAGACCGGGTCCTCCTGGAGGACAGAGTGGGGAGTTGAGGTGCTCTGAGCGGGACTGAGGCGAGCCGGAGACCGAACCACGGTGGCCCTGGCTCCATTGGGCAGGCCGGCCGGCCGGGAGGTGCGTCCACGGGTTTTCTTTCCCTTACTCTGGCTGCTGGCTGCGATGCGGACGTGAGGCTGTCCGTTCATGCCCCTGCGTGCCGGGCCCCATTCCTGGACTCTGGGCGTCAGGAATGAACATGGCCAGGGGTGGAATGGAAGTCGGGAGGCTAAAAGGGAACGTCCACACACCTGTCACTCAGTGCAGCCGCTGACCCCAACAGGAGGGGACTAGCCGTGCGTCTCCCACAGGAAGTGGTGCTCCACTGCCTGGGCGGGAAAAGGAGAGTCCTCCTTGCCGACACCTGGGCCAGTGGGAGACGCCATACCTCTGCCCATGGAAAGCCGCCACACTGCCAACGTTCTGTTTCCTCCAATGAACTCTTCCCATGCCACAGCCTCTCCCAAGTCCACAGGAGAGCGCTCTTCTCCGGGATTTCTGTGGACAAAGAAAGAGGAGGGTTAGCCTGGATCTCTGCCAGGTTTGCCAATGGGCCGCGTATCTCTAACCTACAACTCACTTGCTGGAGAAATAGCCGGCTATCCATTTAAGGTCAACAGTGGTGCCATTGCCCTCATGGTGCTCCCTGTCCCAGCAGAGAGAGGGCGGGAGATTGGGCTTCGGACGCCAGGTGTGGCTGGGCAGGTTGGCTCAGCACAAAGGCTCCGCCGAGGAGCTTGCTCATCTGTGAACCCTGGCCCGGGGTTTGCCCTGAGGAGGAGGTACCAACCCGCCAAGTGGGCAGCCCTGAGGGGAGGGACCATGGTCCCAAGACCAGAGTCAGACATGAGGAGGAAGCTAGAAAGCGGAACCGTGGGGGTCCGAGACACTGACCCCAAAAACTGCGTCTCTGAATCCAGCAGCAGGAAGAGGAGAAAGCAAATGTGTGTCTTAAAAACCAGAAGCGAGAAGGAGCCTGGAAGCAGGCTGGTGGGGAAGGGCCGGCAAATGCCCGTTTGCTCCCTGGCCCCTGCCTGCCTGCCTCCCCTGCCCTGCTCTGGGGGCAGGGACCGCCTCACCGGGTCCTCTCGGCCTGGCCGCTGGGCACTGCTGTCTGCAAACTCCCTCGCTGCCATTCCAGCCCTGGCCATTGCCTCTCCCTTCTCCACCAGCCTACCTTCTGCAGAGCTCAGCCCAGACATCACCCCCCGAGGCCAAGCTTTCCTCCTGCCAGACCAGCCGCCCCTCTGCTCTGACCCCAAGGCCCCAGCCAGAACCAGCCCCTGTGTCAGTTCCCCCAAGGCTCTGGCCTCTCCCAGGGCAGGATGTCATCTCCCGTCTCAGCGTCTACATCCCTGGCCCGGCCTCCACGGTGAGAGCCCGATAATGACTGTTGGGTCAGGCCACTGGTCGGCAAACTGCGGCTCGGGAACCACATGCGGCTCTCGAGACACAGTTTGCCGCTCTGTTCACTAATGGGTTTGCCGACCACTGTCATATACTACTCTTTACCTCTTTGCACACAAAATGCCACAATTGCCTAATCCTCACAGCTTCCAACTTCATGGTAGGTAACATTTAGTCCAGTGGTCGGCAAACTCATTAGTCAACAGAGCAGCAAACTGCGGCTCTTGAGCCGCGGTTTGCCAACCACTGGGTTAGGGACTTGCATATCTTCTCATTGAAAAATAAACCCCACCGTGGTAGACACTATCATTCTCGTTCCACAGATGAGGCTATTGACATGCCCAAAGTCACCGTCCTAAAAAGTGGTTCTTGAGTTCATCTCAGTATCTCTCTCTCTCCCTCCCTCTCTCTCTCTCTCTCTCTCTCTCTCTCTCTCTCTCTCACACACACACACACACACACACACACGCACTGAGTGGCCAGATTATTATTGTGTGTCCAGAGATTATCTGAGAGGATCCTGATTAAGATTGCTGTAATCTGATGCACTGTTGCCCTTCTGTTGCTTGTACCCGTCTTGCCACTCTTGTTCTGCCCTCACATTGACTGACTGCTGGCGGCCACAGTTCGCACATTCAGACCCAGATTTTCAGCGGACAGTCCATTCTGTAAACACTTTAATAACAGCTGCTCTTGAACATTTAACGAATTCAGCTGTTTTGCTGACACTCGCTCCATGTCTCTAAGCGCCAACAATCATTCAGACTTAAATCGTGTTGTTTACTCATATCTTCAAGGAAAAAAATCACTTCTACTGTTGTGGTCAACAACCTGCGTCCCTATTTATAATGGTCTGGCCCTCTAGCAACTTCAGCGTGAAATTACAGCTAATTTGCCTACAAATGTCAGGTGGTCATAATAATCTGTCCACTGTGTGTGTGTGTGTGTGTGTGTGTGTGTGTGTGTTGATTTCAGAGAGGGAGAGAGAGCTAGAAACATCAATGATGAGGGAGAATCACTGATCGGCTGTCTCCTGCACTCCCCCGCTGGAATTGAGCCCATAACCCAGGCATGTGCCCTGACCAGGAATTGAACTGTGACCTCCTGATTCATGGGTTAGTGCTCAACCACTGAGCCACATTGGCCAGGCTTCCCATCAGCCTCGAGCCCTATGAGTTTTTTGGAGTCAGCTCACCTGGCTTCAGGTCCCTGCCCTTTGCTGTGTGACCTTAGGTAAGTTGCTTGATCTTTTTTATTAAACTTTAGCTTCTTCACCTGTGAACTAAACCCAGGTGGGTTCAATAGAGTCCCTACCGTGTGAAGCTGTGTGAAAGCTAAACATGACAAGACGTGAAAAGTCTCAGCACACAGCCTGGCACACAGGAAGCACTTTGAAACGTTAGCTGGTTGTAACAGCGCAGGTCGATGTAGCGGATGGCGTATTCTAACGCACTGCTTCTCAGACATTAGCGTGCCTGTGAGTCAGTCACATGGGTGTCACTTTTAATGCACATTCTGATGCCGGAGGTCTAGAATGGAGCCCAAGAGTCTGCATTTCCAATAAGATGTCGGCTGGGGCCTGTGCGGCTGGTCCAGGAACCACTCTTTGTGGAGCACGTTTCTGTATGACTAGGAGCAGGACCCTGAGAGTCGGGGTTTGGTGGGGAGTAGTGGTGCATTACTTTAAAACCAGGGGCCCTGTCCTTGGGCGGAATCTGGGTGTCTGGGCGGGGCCTGGGATGGGCAGAAGGGGGGTAGTAGGAGGGGTTGGAGGATGAGTACCGACTGGTGTCCTCAGCTCTTCACATTGGGGTGGAAGGGGAGGAGAGGAGAGGAGAAGGAGCAGGCCTTCCTGGGACCTGCCCTCTGCCCTGCAGATGGACAGGCCTGTCTCACGTGTGTATGTGTCTGGCTGACAACTGCCAGGGAGGAATGCCGGGGCTGCAAAACATGACAGGGACTGGAGCAGCAGGTCCAGCAAGCAAGTGGCTCTAGTCCTTGTTCACTGGCCAGGAATGACCCTCACCCTGTAATTCCCCTGCCCTTTATTGTAATTAGGGGTGTGTAGGAGGTGGGAGGGGTGCAGGTGAAGGGGAGAGGCTGGATTGCTGAGTGACTGCTGTGTGGGATCTGGTCTGATTCCTTCCCTGTTTCCTCCCCCACCTCTCCTCCCCACACAGTATGCATCCCAGAGAAGAGCCCTCAATTCTTTTCTGACCTCAGCAGAAACCTTCCAGCACTGGGACCCCACCTGGCCACTTCTGTCAGACCTCACTTGATGAGGCCCAACAGGCAGAGAGAGGGCAAGGTTTGGGAGGGGAGGGTTTTGAGTTGCAACCGACTTCTAAGCAAAGTGTCGATACGTTTTAGATTTCAAGAACCGCCATTGAATGGAGTGTTGTCAAAGAGCCTCCACTTCATCCACTTTAATCACAAAAAGCCCTTGCCAGTTTTGAATTTTTAGCACATGCACACGATTAGTTTTAAAGTCAAGAGCACAGAAGAGCTTGTAAGGGAAAGGCCCTCCTCCCACCCCACCCCCCCAACCAGCTCCCAGTGGGGCCACTCTGAGCTCTTGCTGGTGGTTCACTCCATATCCCCAGAAAACACAATTTTAAGATGCTTTTTAGACTCATCAATGTTAGGCATTATCGGTTAGCTTACTGATTAACTTGAATTTAAATGATCACATGCACTCCTTTGTAAGTGTAAATACTTTGATCTTTCTACTCACATGCCCACCATCCTTCCACAGTATCTCTCTGACGCTCCCTTAGTGAGATGAAGATATTAGTTTCTCTCCCTATTTAATTTCTCTTCCAAGCCTGGTCAGCTTTATTTTATGATTTCAAGATTAATGTTTCATTCTATAACTACAAGAATGGTTTCTGTTCTTTGTTTACAGCTTGAGTCTAAAAACTGAAAATCCAGGAGCAATGCTCACATGATTACAACTAGGCACATATCAATGGGGGTTCAGCAAGGTAGGGTACCATACTATGAGCACACTGTCTTTATTTTTTAAAATAACAAATATTTTATTGATTTCTTTACAGAGAGGAAGGGCGAGGGATAGAGAGTTAGAAACATCAATCAACTACCTCCTACACACTCCCTACTGGGGATGTGCCTGCAACCAACATACATGCCCTTGACTGGAATCGAATCTGGGACCCTTCAGTCCACAGGCTGGCGCTCTATCCACTGAGCCAAACTGGTTAGGGCTACACACTGTCTCTCTTGCAAGCTTTTTGTTTGTCCTGGAATTTCTCTTTGTTTACCTGTCCTACTTGCCTCTAAGACATCCTCATTTTTTTTCTTCAAACTTTCCATCCTATCAGATGTTCTAACCACCAGGGAATCACACTAAAAATATTTAATCACCAACCAACCCAATTAATTCAATAATTAAATTGGATGATTTATAGCAGAGAGCAACCAGAACGGACAAAGCACTGGCCACCAGAGCACAGGGCAGAGTGCGGGAAGCCCCCTGCTCTGCCAGGCATTAGCTCCTCAGGGTCTGCGTGGAGCTAAAGTCCAGGGGACCCTGGGAAAAGACCTGGCAGTGGGAAAAGAGTGGCTCATGTTAGCTGCTATTTAACAACCCATTCAGCAGCGTTCCATTTGGCGCGTCCTGGCCAAACACCAGGCTTGCCAAAAGCCCTTTTCCTGGAGTTCTCCCGCAGTCAGCTCCGTCTGAACTGGCTGCTTTCTGGGACCTGCTGCCCAGTAGCTGGCCATTCTGGACTCCCCTGCCCTGCTATGCTGTGTCCTAAATTCCAAGTTTTCTGTCTTGGTTTACCCTCTTGTGTGAGTAAATATAATTCCCAGTTTTGCCCTTTGATATTCAATTCAGGGGATGATGTTAAACACATTTAAACACCAACTAATTAAAGAATGTTAATCACTTGACATCTTGTTACAAAGTCACATAAATATTCCAATATTTGAAAATCTTGCTTTTGTAAAATTAACATCAGTGACATAATATGGCTGAAGAAATACTGCATTTGCAATTGCTTGAAAGCCAGTGAGGCAGGACTATCCAATATATCAGCTGTGCCACTACCAATCAGAATATTAAATATCAGGAGATGATTAATTATGCTCTTGTTTTTTACTCAAAAATGAAATGCAAATGGAAGTTCTAATGTTGTCCTCCTGCATTCCAGTGGATCATCTTAAACAAACCCTAAGATGCCACCTCCCACTTGGGGCTTCTCTGCTTTATTCAACAGCATTGACTGTCTCATGCCCCAGTCTCCTGTTCTCAGGTAGCTTACTGTTTAGAAGGGAATACAATCATGAGAACAGACTATTATAACCAAAGTAATCAGTGACAACGTGATAGGGGTAAGCACAAGTGACTGTGGGAGCACTAAGGAGAGACTTCACTCAGAGGAAAGAATACCTAAACAATTGTTTAGATGGATATACAGACAAGTGGATGGGTGGATGGATGAATGGATGGATGAGTGAATGAATGAATGAATGAAAAAATAGGTGGGGCCTGGCTGGCATGGCTCAGTGGTTGAGCCTCGAACTATGAACCAGAAGGTTATGGTTTGGTTCCGGGTCAGGGGACATGCCCAGGTTGCAGGCTCAATCCCTAGTGGGGGGCATGCGGGAGGCAGTGGATCAATGATTCTCTTTCATCATTGATGTTTCTGTCCCTCTCTTCCTTCCTCTCTGAAATCAATAAATATTAAAAAAAAAAAGGTGGATGCGTGGATGGATATATAGGTGGGTAGATGAAGACCTCAGGTGAGAGAATAGGTGAATGAATAGATAGACTGGTAGGTGGGTAGATGGGTGAGTGGATGAGTTGGTAGACAGATCAAATAAATGGATGTATGAGTGAGGTGACATTACAGAGGGCAGTAGGGATGAGAACATAGTCTTTATGAGAACATAGTCCTTCCCAGAACACCTGAAATGATGGGACAGGATGTGAGTCAGCCCTGTTTTACAGTGCCTAGCACAGACCTGGTACATGGTAGTCTTCAAAAAACGTCAAGTATGTGAATCAATAAGAATTAATGAACACCTCCAATTCTGAAAGTTCAGCCAAATCTTTCCCTTTCTGTGCCTCAGTTTCTCTGTGTAAATCAGAAACGAAAACACCTGCCATCAGAATTTATAATGCTACTGGTGCTGCAGAAGGGCGACTGCTTGGGGACCTGTTTTAGAATTCACTACGTGACAGACCTCAGGTAACTAGCATCTTCTACTTCACCCTCTTTAGCAGCCACATCCCTCCTTGAGGCACTTCATCTACATTACCTTATTCTACTCTGGGATGTGTGTTATTATGATTATGCCCACTTAACAAATGAGGCTATTGAGGTTCAAAGAGGCTAAGAAACTTTGAAGTTGGACTGATTTGGATTGAAATCCTGGTTCTGCTGCATAAACTTGGGCGACTTTTTTCACCTCTCAGAACCTTTCCACGTGTACAGATTAAATGAGACAACACATGTAAAGTCTCTGGCACTGGGTGGTCATTAATGGCTCTCTTTGTTGCTCCACCCAGAAGTTACACAGTGAGATTCTGGTTTTTTCTTTTCACCCCACTGATGACTTTAAGTTAAGAAAAAATATTTAAATCCTGCCTAAGACTTTGGTGCTTCGTTAGATGTAAGGAAGATTTCAGGAACACATTTTGAGAAGGATGTTTAGAATAAAATCATCAGTGGCTACTCTGGCCTTCACCAGCTGGAAGGTCATGGGGTCCCTAGGTTAACTATTTGCAGCTAGGCTGACCCTGGTGGCCCTACGTGCCATTTCTTTTCCCCGCCTGCCCCCTGGTGGTGAATATGGGCATCTCAGGTTCAGCATCCCATCAACATTGCCATCCTACTTCCAAGGAAGCCTGGCTCCTGGTCGCCTCGCGGCGCCATCTAGTGACTGTTACGAACTCTGCAGAGCAGGAAAGAAAAAATTGACAATGCCTTGCTTAGATCTCGCTCCCCTGCTCCATCACTCAAGTTCTGTGCGGCTTTGGGCACATCGCATAACTGCCCCGGAGGTTAGTTTCTGCATTATAAAATGGGCATGCAGAATTTTTGTGATGAATAAGATAACTGAGGTAAGACATATAGTATAAGGCAGATGATCCATAAAATTTAGCTCCTCTTCTAATAAAATGAAAAATTAAGTAGCCTGATTAAAAATGATTACATACTGGCTTATCCTAGAGGAGTAAAGGGCCACTGAGCAGCTCAGTTTTGAGGGCAGGTCAAAAAGGGCAAAGAGTATTGTTAGGACAATCCATGGGCATAGCGGGGGAGTGTAGATAAGGAATCAAGAAGACACTCAAGAACTGCCTGATGACCTTGAGAAGTGACCCCTGCTTGTTGTTAGGACTCAGATGTGTGAAGGTCACAGGACACAGCACAGCAGGAGACAAGAACAACAGCCAGTGTTCCAGGAAGGACTCTGGGCCAGGCCAGTCAGGGAGGGCTCCCTGGAGGAGGGGATATTTAAGCTGAGGTAGGATCTGGATAGAATAAGGAAGATCTCAGGTAAGAAAGGGAAGAATGAGCAAGGCTCCAGGGGTTTTGTGAAGGAGACCATCTGGAGAAGAGGCAGGAGCAGCGGTCAGGCCATGCCAGCCTGGCCAGGCGTTTCACCTCTGGATGGAAAGGAGCCCCTGAAAGTGTTCAGGTGGAAGGATGGGGCAGATGCTGTGCACAGCAGTTTAACGTGGCTTCTCTGTGCAGGATAGATGAGGAAAAATGATTACATTTGGTCAAATGCACAAAAAATTCAAAGTAACGATCCCTGAAACTGGTATTCAACAGGAAAGGGACACGGCTGTCTGCCGGCACCTTTCAGGAGATTCTGCTGGGCCTGCTGCTGGGTACAATTGTTCATACTTGGCCAGACCTCCATGCAGGGCTGCAGCTGCCCTGTCAGGGCTAACAGAGGGGCCCCTCCTCCCTGCTAGACCAGGGGAAGCGGCCACTTCTGTCCCTGAGGGGCAGTGAGGCCTGAGGCAGAGCCAATCCTAGACCTACTGGGCATCAGGACTAACTGGGACAACGGGGGCATTTGTGAGAACACAAGCTCCCCAGCTCCAGCCCCAAACAGCGGAGGCAGTTTTTAAATCAATTCTCCTATTGACGGGCATCTGAGGTGTTTCCAGTGTGGGCTCTAGCGGAAACGGCTGTGGTGAACATTCTCATTCATGTCTTTGGACAGATGTATGCACTCATTTCTCTTGAATAGATACCTGGATTTGGGATTTCTGGATCATGGAGTAGGTATTTATCTTTCGTAAATTCTGCCAATCAGTTTCCCAGTATTGAATTTATTATACCCCATCCACAAACTTCATTTAAATGGCATGAAAACCTTAGTTACTGAAGTGACGGCTCCTAAAGGTGAACTCACGGGAGTTAATTAGTAAACGAGAGAAGTGCCAGAACCAGTGGACCTGGAAATCACAGCAAGAAGGTGGGTGTGCCCACCGGTATAAACAGCGCCCTCTACCATGGACAGTGGCTCCCCGCACCACTGGGGAATTCAGGTCGCTCAGAACGATGTCTTTCCGTGTTTGGCTCACACTAATCATGTTTTCACAGCACTAGGATCCTGATATGGAATCGGGAAGGTTCTCAACCTGTTAATGTGCTGAGAAGGCAAAGTCTTCATTATTCAGCTGCTTAGGAAGCATCGACCCTCGACCAGAAAGTCCTAAAACAACCTCCCACTGCAGGACTGAGGTCACCTCCAGGGGCAGCACTGCCCAGGACCCCTCTATCCAGGGTTTGCCTTCCTTGGACAATAACATCGTTTTCTCTTGGGTTCTCTGTACTGCTCACCCTCTCTCTGCTGTATGCTTGTGAAGAAAGGTCCTTGTTCCTGAATTAGCTATGGCTTCTCTATGCTAATCTGGTCAGCCCCAAAGATTTCCCCAGTGGATTACATTCATCAGATCTTAGAGTTCTGGGACACTTGCCATAAGAGTTTGGTTTAGGGAAGATTGAGTTTCTAACCCCTTTGGGACATGTGAGTCCAGCAGGAAAATAGATAACACAAATCCAGAGCTTAGGAGATCAGGTCAGACCAGGACTCAGATCTGGTAAAGGAAATGGCTGAGATCGCTCAGGGTCCATAAACAGAACCCTTCGTCTCTGGGAACATACCAAAGTTCTAAGGCAGAGTGGATAGAGAACCATGTGCTTTTTGAAAATAAGAGCATTCCTGTCCATCCTGTCCATCCTGAACAATTAGTCAACATCCATGAATATTTCTTTTGGAAGGCTTTGTGGTACCTGGAAGAGCCTCTCCATTCATTAGGCACCTGAAGGACTTTTGACCAGATGCTGAGATCTCTGATTGTCAACTCTGACCATATCCAACTCAGAGTGCTTTGAAGGAATCTCTTCTTGTTTGCTTCCCAAAGATTGGGGAGCAGATTTACCTGAAGTGACCTAGCCAAGACTGAGATGTGTGACTGCATAAGTGAGAGCTCAAGGGCAGTGGTGCTTTAGGGAAGGTTCCCAGCTTGGTGTGGAGAACAAAGATTAGACTATCTGAGGACAGAGACCATGTCAGCCTTGTCTCCAGTTTTCTATTACAATGTTTTCTGTTTCTTATCTGGCTCTGTTTGGGTCTTGATAGATATTTGTTGCCTGAATGGGTGGGTGAGTGGATGGAGAGATGGGTGAATGGATGCTGGATGGGTGGTTGAATGGATGTATGAATTAAGTGGGTAAATGGATGGATGAGGGAGTGAAGTTTCAGTCACTTATCTTCCACCGAGGTTAGATTTGGTTCCCTCCTCTCCTGTGGCCCGCTAAGAAAACATAGAGGCACTTTACTTAATCTCTTGAACTTCAGAGATACAGGTGTCTCTTTTAAACCTGAGGTTTACATTGATAAAAAAAATATTGTACATGTGGAACTCAAATATTACAAAAAATAAGGGCAAAGAATTAATAGTATATGTGAATATGTAAAAGTTATAATATACTTATATAGCCTGTAAAAGAATGATACAAGGTTGGTTAAAGTAGGTTTACAGTTGTTCACATGGAAAATAATACAATAATTAATAAATAATAACACAAGAATAAACTTTGTGTTTCAAATACAATTATAAACCTATTTTTGCCTCACCCTGTATAGAGTACCACTAACACACACACACACACACACACACACAAAAAAAAAAAAAAAAAAACCCAATCCAATATCTTAATAGTATTTGAAACATTTTAGGTTAATAGTAATGGACCCAATATAATTCATAAGAAATATTTTCAAGATATTATTTCTCTGAAATTTCAAAAAGGTTCCTACTGAAAGTATCTAATCAAGATTGTAGAGTAGGTAGATATTGTACTCATCTCCTCCCACGACCACAGCAAAATTACAACTAAATTATAGCACAATCCACTTGGATAACCATCTTAAGACCAGCTGAACAGAAGGAAGACAAAGAAGCATGCCCCAAATGAAAGAACAGAAGAAATCACCAAAAAAAAAAGAGCTAAATGAAATGGGATTACAAGCAAACTCCTGGATACAAAGTTCCAAACCCTGATTATAAAGATGCTGAAAAGGAACTCAGTGAGAACTTTCACAAAGACATAGTAATCATTAAAAATGACATAGAAATTATAAAAAATAACTAGTCAGAAATGAAGAATACAATATCCAAAATGAGGAATACACTAGAAGGAATTAATATATCAGATGAAGCAAAGAATTGAATCAACTATTCAGAAGACAAGGTAGCAGAAAACACCCATTCAGAACAGCAAAAAGAAAAAAAAAAGATATTTTAAAAAGGATACCTGCAAATAAATAAAATAAATAAAATAAAGGATTTCACCCATTAAGTATCCTGGCTGCAAATATTGTGCATCTGAGAATCACTGTTTGTCATCTGTTTCATTTCCCACACAAATGTTCCAAGCCTCTTTGACATTTTTATCAGTCATGAGTTGGATGACTCACTGTTTGTCCTGCTTCCATACTCATAACTCCTGAGTGTGGGGAAAGGACCCAGAAGTCCAGCCACAGAGACCAGCATTTGGAACTAGAGGGATGTAAAGTTGGGAATGAATTCCCGTACCTGCCCCATCTTCGTCAGAGGGTTTCTGAAAGAATCCCTGAAGAAAATCGATGAGAGGCTCTTGGTCACTTTCCAGACCCCGTGCAGCCTCTGTGTGATTCGTATGGTGGATATTACATGAAAATCATTATTTCAAACATACTGTAAGTCATTCAGCTGTTCTGAAGCCTCTGCCACCTCTTTTCATGGCCTTGCAGGATCATCTGGGATCTGACTCTACTAACTGAGTTCATCTCTTACGACATTCCCTCTGCTAATTGGGACTCAACTTGCCCAGCTTGCTTCCACTCCAGGACCTTTGGACTTGCCATTTCCTCTGCCCTGAATGTCCTCTGATTTTCTACTTCTTCAGTTCTCTGCCCAAACGCCGCCTCCTCATAGAAAACCATCTCACCAATCCTATCTAAAATACCATCAATCTCCTGCTCTAGTCCTTCACTCTTCTTTCTTTTTTTGGCAATGATTTATGGATAAATTAGTGGCCCAGTGCATGTAATTCGTGCATGGGAGGTGTCCCTCAGCCCAGCCTGCACCTTCTCCAATCTGGGAACCCCTCAAGATCCCCTATAGGGATCAGGCCTAAACCAGCAGTCAGACATCCCTCTCACAATCTAGGACTGCTGGCTCCTAACCACTCACCTGTCTGCCTGCCTGATCACCCCTAACCACTCTGCCAGCCTGATCTCTCCCAAATGCCCCCCCCCCAACACACACTGGCCTGCTCACTCTCAATTGTCCCCCCGCTGGCCTGCTCACCTCAAACTGCTCCCCGCCACCCACCCTGGCCTGATCGCACCCAACTTTCCCCTCCTGTGGGCCTGGTCACCCCCAACTGTCCCCTCCCACCAGCCTGCTTGCCCCCAACTGCCACCCCCCAGTCCTGATTGCCCTAACCACCTCTGCCTCAGCCCACCACCATGGCTTTGTCCGGAAGGTCTCCCAGCCTAATTAGCATATTACCCTTTTATTAGTATAGATAAATTAACCAGAAGGGAGTGTCCATAAAGGCTGAGAATTGTCTATCTTGTTCACTGGTGTGTCCATGGCATTTGAACATCAGTGGGTGCTGGTATTAAAGATCTATTGTAGTGTAACAAGTCATCACAAAGACAATGGCTTAAAACAACACATATTTATCATCTCATGTTTGTGTGGGTCAGGAGTCCAGGTCTGGCTTAGCTGAATACTCTGCTTCAGGATTTTTCATGAGGCTTCAATCAAGGTTTTGGTCAGGGGTAGAGTTTCTTCTGGAGATCTGATTGGGGAAGAATCTACTTCCAAGCTCATGTGGATTTTGACAGGATTTGGTTCCCTGTGGGTTGTTGGTCTGAGGGCTTCAGTTCCTCGCTGGCTGTTGGCTGGAGTCCGTCTATAGAATAGCTCACAGTATGGTATCTTACCTCATTGTAACAGCAAGGAGGAGAGTTTGCTAATAAGACAGAAGTTAGATTTTATGTATTGTGATCACAGAAGTGTCATCTCATCACCTTTGTCATATTCTATTGGTTAGAAGAAAGTGCAGGTCCTGACCACACTCAAGGGGAGAGGAGTTTACAAGGGTGTGAACACCCGTAGTTAGGGTCATTGGGGGCCATTTTAAAGTCTATTCACAACATTATTAGCTCAAAAGACACTGAATATTATCAAATCCAAATATCAAAAGGTGATACCAAGATAGGAGAGGAGTAAAATTCCAGGATTCTTGCAATTCAGCTCTTGCACAATGTAAAGCTAAAGTGAGAGTTCCTTGTTCTCAGCTTTCCTCTGAGGCGTAGTGACCAGCCTGATCCGCTGGCCTGTGTGGGCTGCCCCAGCACTTGAAGATTCATCCAACAGAAATGACCCCCACACAGTCCAAGCCCTTCAAGTATCTACAGCCCCAAGACCACCATTCACAGAGCTTCTTTCTTATCCACCAGCATCTCTGACATTGGTGAGCTGCATCCTTATTCATTCCATGCTGGAAGTGGTGTTCTTTATGAATGGGCACTTTGCACTGATGAGGTCTTGCTGCTCGCCAAGTTAATAATGCATCTAATCAAAAGAAAGAAAGAAACACATTGTTCAGTCGGGGAGATCTTATTAATATGATTCCCTTTTCTAAGAGCCATTACTTCAGAGTCTTGATGTCTGGGATGCTGATAAAGAAGAAGCCTTGGGGTTGTTTTTTTTTTTTTTTAAGAATCACCATGACAACAGAGAGACCCCCCCGCACCCCACATCTGATTAACGATTTGTCCACGGAGAGGACTGCTGGAACACAGCCAGCTTATTGGGTATTCTCTGCTGCCTCTGTTGGCAAAAGCCCTGGCTTGCTGTCCAGAGGGAGCAGCAGTCCCATTTCATCAATATTCACTGATGAAGCCGTCTCTATTCATTAACAGCGACTTGATCAACAGACATTGATCGCCAGGCATGTGCAAAGCACTCTGCAGGATGCAGAGAGTCGTCTGAGGAGTTGACAGGCTCAGAGTGATGACAAGTCACAGCCACGCGAGCCAGGTGGGTGCTGACCTCTGGGTGGTGCAGACCCTGAGGCACCTGGGACCCGAATGAAGGACCCTGGGGGAGAATCATGATGTCACGATGTGCATACTGGACAGTTCTGACCTGCAAATGGGTTATTTTTTTTATTGTTTTTTTAGAGAGAGAGAGGAAAAGAGAGTGATAGATAGAAACATCGATGAGAGAGAAACATCATCGACTTGCTGTCTCTACTGGGGATACAGCCTGCAACCCGGGCATGTGCCCTGACCAGGAATCGAACCATGACTTCCAGGTTCATAGGTCCCCGCTCAACCACTGAGCCATGCTGGCCGGGCTTCAATCTGTCCTCTTGTTATGTCTTTTCTCTTCAGAGGACACTTGTCTCCCTTATCTCAGTGTCTGACAATTACATGCACCCCCTTCCCAAGTCAGAAATCATACCCGTCAGAATGACTGAGATTGAAAATACTGACCTACCTAAGTGTTGGTAAGGGGATGTTACAACAGCAATTCTCTAGGCTACTGGAGTGTTCACGAAGTCTGGATCCTAGTCCTGGCTCTTGCATTATGTCACTGTGACGGATTTTGAACAAGTAGATTACCCACTCTTTTTTGTTTTCTCTAGAATTCTGCGTGGCAATGACTTTCTCTCAGCATGGTAAGGTTGTTTTCAAGCTTCTATCTTTTCGGTTTTGGGTCCTATCTGGGAGTCTGGGATGTTATCTGGTTCCCCGCTCTCTCATCAACAGGAACTCCAGTTTTTGTCTCTCAGGAGGCCATGAGACTGCAGATTCCCCCTCTCCTCTTGTCTCCTTTCTGGTTGGTTTCTAATTATAAAATGAGAGGGATGGAGTCTTAGTTCATTCATCTGTTCAGCCAATTTTTATATAGTATGTGCCAGGCACTGTTAATGAAATTGCCCAAATCCTTGTTGTCCTTTTATGATTTCTTAATGAGATTTTTGTGAGTTTGCCAAGTGCTTGTTTCTTTTTTTCCTTACAAACATTTGTGTGTTTTGTTTTTATTTGTTTTTTGTTTTTTTGGTTGGGCTCAGAGTTTAGAGGCAAAAAATGAATATTTAGACCTATGATTCAGCAAATTGCTTCTGTTCTTTATCATTTTTTATTTTTGTTCAGGGTCAGTTTTGAGAGCCATCTTTTATTTCTATTTAACATGGTCATTTTGTGTTCTGTTTTTCTGTATTTGCCTTTCTAATTAAATTTCATCCAGAAAAAAATGGTAAAATGAGTTTGCCCTCCCTAGTTGCTCTCGGGAGGAGAAGGGGCTAGTACAATAAGCCTGCTGGGGGTGGGGAGAAGGGATTGCAGCTGGTAGCTGGGAAAATGAATCATGCATACATAAATAATAGAGAGCAGACCACCCTGGAGCTGGGAGGCTCAGATTGCAGTCTTTAATCATATACATGTGCCAGGGAGAATCGGGCATTTTTGCAAGAACCTAAGAAATGACCTTTAGCCTTTTACAAGATATCTATTTCCCCTAAGACCCTGGGTTTGCCAGCAGTGGTGTGGAAGAATATCTTGGTTTGATATTCTCTACTCTGTTAATCAACACAGGATAATTTTTATTTTCACCTTTATTTTTGTGATCTTTGTGTTTTTCCAGGTGTTTTTTTGTTTTGTTTTGTTTTGTTTAAATAAGAAATAGGCACTCCTTTTACAACCAGAGAAACAAAATCCATGGTAAATGGGATTTAAAAACATTTTTCACCTAGATACTGTAGGAGACACAAATAAAATGTTTTGTGCAGATGGGTACTTCTGTTGTGAGGCAGGGTTGCAGGCAGCACAGACTTTGGACCGTAGAGCCTGGTCCAAATAAAGGCCCCCACTCCCTCCCCCAAAGGACCGGCTGGTATTGTTACCTCCATCTGTGTCCTAGACTACTTGCTTTCCCCCATAGGAAAATCCCTTTCACGGTGAGGACAGAAGCCCATTGTTTCCCTAACTGGACAACACAAATCAGAGGAGGCTGTGCAAATATTTGCTTAATTTTTGCTCAATGGGTTGAAACTGAATTGAAGATGGGCACCTGCTCCTCGCTGCTCTCTGTCTAGGCAGGTTTGCTTGTGTAAAAGGCAGAGAGGCATGGCTTGGGTGAGCCTGGGACTATTTTTACAAGATGGGTGGGTTCGGATTCCAATGAGTTTTGAGATCTTCCCTGGGGCCAACATGTGCCTGCGGAAAAGGACAAAGCAGCAGGCTGGGGGTGGAAGGAGAGACCGTGGCGATAAGCCAAAGACACTGCCCTTTTTCCTTGCTGCTATTTCATCTGTGGGCATGTTTGCTCCTTTCTCAGATGAATAAGGATGATGATAGTTACTATTTTTGCAGGAACCCATGCGCCAGGCACTGAGCTATGGGCTTAATCTACTCTGGGCTTTCTTGCCTACAAGTGACAGGAAAACCAATTCTAAATCGTATGGGGGGTGGGGGGGTTGTTGGACATGGAATTGAAAAACCCAGGTCCTAATTTCAGGCATGACAGGAAGCTGCCTGTCTCTTGACAACCTCTGACACAGCCTCCCCAGGTGCTAGGCAGACGGTCACTGGCTACCTACCTCCTCAATAATCACAAAGAAAAGAGGTTCGACAGAGGTGATGGTCTTGGGAGATATATATATATATTTCCCTGTAGGAACTTTTTCTGATAGCTCCTTCCTCCTATATGGCTCAGCCAATGAGGTGTTATTGCCTTAAAGGGGCAAGGCAGGGTAGGTACCACTCAGAACCCAAAGTCCACAGGGCGGAGGATGTGGACACTTCCTCTTGAATGGGAGGGGCATAGAATATGAATAGCTCTCAGGGAATAGGGGTGATGAGGAAAGAGACTGGGGAGAGAGAGTCTAGGGAGAGTCTGCCAGGTTCCCTGAGGGGCCGAGGACACCTCTGCGCGTGGTCTCCACCTAGGGAGCCATACGGTGCAAAGACAGACGTCCCAGGTGGTTTGAGGAGGAAGATGAAAGCGGGGAGAGCCTGGGCCCCCCCTCCTGTTTGAATCTCTGACCCAGGATGCCCTGTACCAGCACAGGCTTCCGTCCTCACCAAAGCGAAGCGGTGATGTGGCAGTTTTCGTGGGGGAACGGTTCCAGATGGTGTCCCCGAGTCACCTTTAGTCCCCGTGACAGAGGAGGGCTCCAGCAGCAGCCACATGTTCCCGGTGAGGGATGAGAGGTAGCTGAGAGAGGGGGGGAAACCACTCACCAGGGGGTCACAGTGGCTGGGGGAGCAGGATGGACAGGTGATTTCACAGGTGCCGATCGGAACCAGGCCCCAGGCTTGGGGAATGGTTGGCAAAGAGAAGCTGTTTTCCTGCTGGACTTGACGCTGTGGGGTTGGGAGCTTGGATCTGCCAGGCTCTCTCACGTGATGCCCGAGCGTGTAGCTCACATGGAAAGAAGCGGAGCTGAGAGATGGAGAGTCCCTGAAATCCTTAGTCCCGGGAACTAAATCCAGGGGCCTTTCATTTACATGCGCCAACCAGTTCTTTGTTAAGCAAGTGTGAGTGGGGTTGGCTGTCATCTACAGCAGAAGGTGCTCTGATGGACATCTGGTAGGGGGAGCGGGAGGCAGTGCCGGCCAGGGGCAGAGCCTGGGATGAGCGGGAGGACACTGGGGAGAAGCCTGTTTGGAAGAAGTGGTGGGTGTGGTGGGTGGACTGAGAGCCAGCTGGGCAAGTCTGGGGTGAGGCTAAAGGGACAGTGACAGCTTTTGTGCTGGGAGATACAGGGCTCCCTGGGAGGGGGTGCCAGTAGTCAGGGCGGGAAGGAGCTGAGGACGCCTTAGCACCAGGGGGATGTGAGACTGGCAGGGTAGCGGCGTTGGGGAGCAAACACCGACTGGACACTGAACCCTGAGATGAGGAAAGCGTCCCAGGTGGCAGAGGGAATGGCGGCACCACCGGGGAGATGCAGGGGGGTGTTGGGGGGGAAGAGAGAGAATTTTCTGACTTGAGATGGGACGTTCTTAGCAGGCAACCCAGAGCAGGTAGGTAGGAATGTGGGTCACATACGCAGGGGGAGTGTGTGGGCTGGGGAGCCATCCATGCAGGCGTGGCATTGGGAGGCCAATGACTAGCTCCTCCAGAAAGGGCGCCCGGAAGGGGAAAAGGAGGCAGGCCGATGACTACCTTTGCTCAAGGCCGGCTGTGCGAGGCACCTAGGGCCACTGCAGACTTTCCCACCGACACCGGAGACCTACACTTGGAAGAAATGACCCATAAATATGGAATCAAATCAAGTTCAACCCTCGGATGCCCAAGGTAGCTACAGAAATAGGCCAAAAGCTCTGCGGATCTTCGGGAGCCGCGGGGGAAGCCACGGAGCGGGGAGGGAGAGGGGAGGCCGGGTGCTCGGCCGCGACCTGCCCCCGGGGCGCCCGCAGCCGGTCCGGTCCGGAGACAGAGCCCCAGGCGGGTCTCCGGGGGCCTCGCGGGCCGGATGTGGCTGGCGCCGGAAGAGAACGTGGGGTAGGTGAACGGGGGAAGGGGGACACGGTGACGAGGTTCGTAGCAGTTTGAGTCCACGCGGCAGCAATCACCCAACGTGCGCGCCAAACCCAGCACCGGGACCGGTGCCACGCGCACGGCCCAAAGGCACCCGCACTGAGGCCCCAGGCCCCGGGGCAGGGAATCTGCAGACGGGACCGTCTTTGGAGGCTCCGCGTGGCTTCCAAGAGTGCGTGCTCCTCTCCACCCGCACTTCTGCGCCCTCCTCGCCCGCCGGGCAGCGCGGGGCCGCCTCCCCGCCTTCGGGGCGGAGCTCGGGGGACGCCCGACGCGGGGCGGGCCGGACGCGGGGCGCGGCGAGGCCGGCAGGGGGCGCTGTGGGCCGCCGCGCTGCCCCGCGGTCCGTGCGCGCGGTGCGAGCCTCCCGTGGAGCCAGGCGGCCGGGCGGCGGGCGCTGCTGAATCGGCGCGGAGCGACGGAGCCGGCGCCGGGACTATGGGCGGTGAGCGTGGCGCGGGCCGGGCCGGGCTTGGCGGGGCGCCGTTGGAGCGGAGCGCAGCGGCGCGGCGCGGCGGCTGGAGGCGGGCAGGCGTCCCCGGGTCCGGGGTGGGGAGAGACCCAGGGGCTCCTCTTGGGCGCGCCGAGGCCGGGACGACCCGGGTCTCCCGTGGCAGAGCCAGCCAGGCGGGTCTGAACCCGCAGCTAAGCTGCCTCCCCCGACCCACGTCCTCCCCGCAAACCCCAGCTTCACGCGCTCCCTCTCCCCAGCCGCCCCCTTCCTCCCGCCGCCCGCCCCCGCGCGCCCCTCTCCGAGCCCCCGCGCGCCCTCCCCGTGCGGGCGACCCCGCCGCCCTCTCCCTCCCCGAGCCCCCGCCCCTCCCTCCTGGCCGGCGCCTCCCTCGCCCGCCCCACCGCCTCCCGCTGCCCCCGGTCCCGTCCCGCGCCCCCCGGTGCCCGGCCAGCCTCCGCCCGGACCCCCGCGCCTCCCACCCACCCTCTCCCGCTCGGCCCCCCGCACTCCCGCCGCGGGATTCTAAGCCCCGAACTCGAGCTCCCGGGGACCCCTGCCCGGGCAGTGCCCCAACCCGCCCGCTCGCCTCCGGATGAGAAAAGGCGGCGGCAGCAACTTCTCCGTGGCCTTTCTGGGGGGCCCTGCCCGGCCGCTCCCTGCGCCCCGCGCCTGCGGGCGCCCCGGGGCCCCGCGGGGAGGTCGGCGGACGCGCCGGGACGCGCAGGTCAGCCCCCTGCGCGGCGCGCCTGTGTCGCGAACCCCCTGCAAAGAGGCCGGGTTTGTCTCTCGCGCACAAAACCGCATGCATCTGCCTCGGCGAGCGGGCTGCGCGCTCTCTGTGGCCGCAGCGGTCTCCCAGGTGGTACCTGTGGGCGGTGGGAGCATCGGCGGTGGAAGCGGACCGGGAGCCATATTTTCCCGCTTCGGCCGGGCGCTGAGCAGAGGAGCGAGGCTGTCTATGCAGCCTGCGTGCGTGCCCGGGGTCCTGGCAGGAAAGGAAAGCAGGGGTGCTGTGCGAGCGTTCCAAAAGTGACACCTAGAGAGAGAGGTGGCATCAGGCCGGTGCGGAGGGCGCCGGGGGAGTGTGAGGAGGATGGTCCAGGGCTTCGCGTCGTGGGGACGTTTTTGCAGATTTGCCCTCCGGTCAACCCCAGTCTGTGGAGCTGGCAGTGCCCAGCCCAGGCCTTACAAACGTGACCGTGACCGCAGACGGGGCTTTGGCAACACCTCCTCCCTCCCAGGTGTTGGTGCCCAGCCTGGACTTCGGTGGCAAGAGTTTACAACGGGTGGTTTGACAAGCCTCGTGCGCTCCCTGGAGAGAGAGGCGCAGATATGCAGGGTTGCAGCCGGAAAGCCAGTGCCTGAATCTGCCCCCTCCCGCCCTTTCTCCTGGCTTTCGTTAGGTCTCGGATGGAATTAATTGCCCTTTGCAGAGAAGTGGCATGCATGGGGTACAGCTCTTTTAGGGACTGGCTCCTGGCCAGCCCACCCTCACGGAGGCGTGGGAGGCTGGCTGCCTTCGGGCACCAGGGACAGGCTGGCCCACCTGCCTCTGGAGCACCGTACTGCTCCCAGCGTTTGTGAAACTGCAGCATCAGCAACTATTTTTTTTTTTTTTTATTGATGGGCTTGAGTAGTAATTAGCTCAATATCCACTCACCCCCGAATGGTGAATTAAAAGAGTAACTCGCCCCAGACCACAATGTGACGCAGAAGACTCCCCCTGAGTGTCCACAAATTCCAGCGGGCACCTCCTCAGCCCTCACCACCCCTTTCTGTGATAAGGTGTTGACTCTTGGATGCCCCTCTGGCCAGATCCGGAGTGAAACTATCTCTGTGGCCCCTGCACCCAGCCCCTGGCACCCTCTAAATGCTGGTACTTAGTGTTTGTCTAGAAAAATGGGTCACCCTCTTAAATCCAGTCTGAGACCAGAGCTCATGTTTTTCCATTGGGTTGCACTATTTTCAGAATGTTATCCTTAAATCAATCAGATGCACACACACACATATTAGTCTTACTAGAGACAAATTCATTCCTGTGTGTATTGGGGGCAGAGAGCTCAATTTATGAGTTAGGCTCTGCGAGCTGGGTCTCTCCCGGTCTGAATGGGGACTCCATCATTTCCAGGAAGGAACTTAGTTGTCCTTATCACAGAATTGGGCCGGTTGGGGAGCTAAAGCTGTTTGCTGCGAGGTGAGTCCTCCACAGCTTAACCGATAGGGCCATGAACTGTGGCCACAGCCCCCTTCTGCATCCCTCATCCCTGCCCATGATGGAGGGAGCACTCGGAGCTGTGGTGTGCTTGTGGAGCCTGCGGGCTGCTTCAGATTGCACCATCTCCAGTCCAGTGGGCACTGCCCACCCCAAATAACTGCTCCCCACGCAGAGCCGGGGGTGCCCCCTTGTGCAGGCCTGGCAGTGTGGCTTGCAGCTCCGTTGCGGGGCGGAGGCAGGCGGTTTTGCATGGTGTTCCTGTCAGAGGTGACTGTGACCACTGGCAGATGGAGCCACGTGCAGCGCTTCTGCCCCTGTCCAGCTCTGGAGAATACAGCCAGAGGCTGAGGGGGCCAGAGCCCCCTGTACCCCCTTTTTCAGAGGTCCAGGAAGAGCTGGAATTCAGAACCGCCCCCTTCAATGTGGGAACCTGCATGCCCACAGGCTCACGCTGTGGTGGGCTTATCTTTCTTACCCAGACGGTCTCTGTCTCCAGGTCTGGCTCTTACCCAGGATTGCTGAAGCCGGTGAAAAGCTGTTTTCTAGAAGAGGTTTAATTAATGCCTGCAGCTGTGGGTGAGAAAGGGAGGGAGGGAAGGGGAGAGACTGACGCTGCTCTCTGGATGGAGGTGGGCAGGTCTTACACACTGAGAGGGGAAGACTTCAACCCTGGAACAAGGATGTTGGTTGGGGGATTAGAGCTGTGTCCACATTCCGGTGTAAAGGTTTTACCACTAGGAGCAAAGTAACGGAGGGGGGAAATGGCCCTGCAGCGACCTGAAATAAAGTTTGCTGGGCCCACCGTCCTGGTTTCTAGAAGGCTGGGAAAGGCCGGCCGAGAGTTGAGCTTAGCAAGGCGGGAGAGCACTGAATGAGCGCCATGGCCCCTTTGGAAGCGATGGCTTGTGTAACTTTGGTCTGGGGGAACCACCTTACCCCTAAGATGCTGAAGGGGGAGTCCAGGGGATGGGCAAGGGGAGAGAAGCAGCCAGCAGGGTTTGTGCATCTGCACTTAGTGGGTGAAGAAGAGACACCACCTGCCTTCTGCTAGGGTTATGATGGCATGTTGGCAGAAGTCCTCTCCCACGGCCTCTTCTTGAATCTCAGGGGGAGCTTTGTAGATGGACTATGGCCTGGAGAGACTCCAAAGCGGCTAAGAGGAAGCAGGAATAAAATGGCAGGGTCTGCTCTGAGTCCAAAAGGTAGGGAGGCCAGGGTAGCCTAATTGAGCCACAGACTCTGGCCTGCTAGCCTCCACCCCCGGCTCTGAATGCTAGGGCCTTCAGTGGGGCAGCTACTGGCGTTTGGAAAAGGAACAGGCCGGCCAGCTTTATTCCAGAGCATGGAGGAGGTTAATGATTAAAAAGGCACCGAGAGCCCCACCAGTCGCTCAGTGGTTAGAGCTTCAGCCTGCGGTTTTGCTCCCTGCCTCCCACCCCACACCCCACCCCCTGTCGGGGAGCAAGTGGGAGGCAGCTGATCAATGTGTGTGTGTGTGCACGTGTGTCTCTCTCCCCCTCCCCCCATCCCACTCTCTGAAGAGCAAAGGAAAAAAATATCCAACAAAGGCACCGAGAAAAGGACTCGGAGGAGCCTTGTGAAGTAGTTCTGCACCCATATCCTCTTGGCTGGGTCACCTGTGAGTCCCTCTGTTCTTCCCCCTTCTCTTCCTCCCTCTCCCCCAGCCCTTTCCACCTGCACTTAACACATCAGCAGAGCCATTTCTGTGCTGGTGCTCAGGGTAGGGGAGAGTTTGGGCGACTCAAACACCTAGTGTTAGCAACGGTAGGAACTTGAAAATTCTGTTTGTTTGCACAGTCACTTCCCCAATTTACACATTCATGTTTTTGTAACACTAGGCATCGCTTTGTCATCTGCTTGCCATTCTCTGCCTCCATGTATAAATGACTTCCTTAGAAATCAGAGCTTTAGAGAACAGACTGAGTTGAAAATTATCGCACCTAATTTTGATACCCACTCCCTCCCCTCTTCTGCACTCCTTTACGTGGTTAGATGTGTCATTTATATCAAATTTATGAATAGTTTGAATATGATTTTTCCTCCCCCTCAATTATATGGAGACATGTCTTTCCAACCAACAGAACCACAGCTGACTTTCCTAGATTTAACCACATTCTTGGGTCCAACCCCAAACTTGAGGCCTTCAGAGCTTCAGCAATATCATTTTGAGCTTTGAGCCTTTTAATTATATATTTTTAAAAATGAAGCTCTTGCTTGCTAATTTTGTCATCTTCTAGTATAGGAGAATCTAAAGTAAAACTAAAACATTTATTGGCTTATTAACCCATAATGCTTCTTTTTTAAAAAAATAATCATCTTTTTATTGATTTCAGAAAGAAAGGGAGAGGGAGAGAAACATCAATGAGAGAGAATCATTGACTCGCTGCCTCCTGCAGGCCCCCTACTGGGGATCAAGCCCACAACCTACCGGGGCATGTGTCCTGACAGGGAATCAAACCGTGACCTCCTGGTTCATAGGTCAACACTGAGCCACACTGTTCAGCTCTTTATGCTTCTTAAGTGAATGAAGCAGTTGTATTAAGCTAGAGAAAGATTATTAAAGTTATAGTAAAAATGTACAGAAGCTCAGAGATAATAATAAATTTATTTCTTGTAGAAATAAATTGTTAAGCTTTAAACATGGTTACTAAAAAGTGGAGAGATAAATAGGAACTTTCAGATTAGTGTAGATAAGTATAGACTTTTGATAAGTATAGATTGATGAGTATAGAAATTTTGATCCACCATTAGATTGAAATATACTAATGATTATGATCATCCATCATGCTTCTATAATACCTTATCGTATAAATAGGCTGCCATCTCTGTGATCTGATTCAATTCTTCCAGCAAGTCTGGGACCTTCTTAGAGATAGGAAAACAGGACCACAGGGTGTTTAAAAGACTTCCTCTGGAATTCATGTATTTCAAGCAGCAAATGCTATGTAAACCTAGATCTTCCTGATAATGTGGCTTGATAATCAAAGATACTTAATAGTTATTTGAGGCTGGCTGGAGTAGCTCAGTGGTTGAGTTATGCACCATGAGGTTGCTGATTTGATTCCTGGTCACGGCACATGCCTGGATTGCAGGCTCGATCCTCAGTGTGGGGCATGCCAAAGGCAGCTGATTAGTGATTCTCTTTCATCATTGATGTTTCTACCTGTCTCTCCCTCTCCCTTCTTCTCTGAAATTAATAAAGATATATATTTTTAAAAATAGTTATTTGAAAATTCTAGGTCATCTCCTATTTAGGTACAGGCTTTCATTCAAAGCCAAACAAACAGAGATAGTGTGTGTGAAACCTCCTGGAAGGATGTCTCCGGGTTTGTGGCTTGTCAGCTGTTCTCCGTTGATGAATACAGTGGTACCTCGAGATACGAGTTTAATTCGTTCTGTAACCTTGAGGCGTGGGAAACTATGAGACGCTCGAGTCGCGGTAAACTGGCGGGTCGTGTGTAGCCGGCCGATCCTCCCAATTACTCGTATCTCAACTGTTGCTCTTATTTCAAAGCAAAGATCGCTCGCTTGACGGCTCGTATCTCAAAAATCTCGTATGTTAGGGCACTCGTATCTCGAGGTACTACTATACTAGAGTACCTGCGTTTCGTCGTGCATTCAGCGCATTGCAGGGGTTGAGAGTGTAGACCCTGACGCTAGACTGGCTTTGCATCCTGGATCTGCCATTACTAATCTTGTAGGCAAGTTACGTAACCGTTCCGTGCCTCAGTTTCCTCATTTGTAAAATTGGAATGATGATACTAATACCTACCTCATGGTATTGTGAAGCTGAAATGAGATTGTACATGACCGGACTTAGAGTAAGTAGTACCTTGCACATGGTATGTGCTTAAAAAAATGTTAGCTGTTACTACTATTTATTC
Organism: Lasiurus borealis; assembly: GCA_004026805.1. Taxonomy (NCBI): domain Eukaryota; kingdom Metazoa; phylum Chordata; class Mammalia; order Chiroptera; family Vespertilionidae; genus Lasiurus; species Lasiurus borealis. The sequence goes on from PVJN01028629.1 coordinate 26,792, forward strand.
GTTCCTTAAAAATACATCCTTGGTGCCACCAACTGTACTGATATAATGAATATATGACAATGGATAAGACACACAGTCTCTGTCCTCGTGGAACAGCGGGCATTATACTTAAGTTCATAGCACAGGACATGAACGGTAGTGCAGATATTTCCCAGGCACTCAGCCGGCTCTTGGCCACCTGTCATGGCCATTAGAGGCTAGGGCGTGGCCTCTAGAGGGTTGACTTGGGGGTGGTGTGTGATGATCTTTACCTGGTACACACTAATAGGA
>PVJN01028630.1:0-27054 GCA_004026805.1 Lasiurus borealis
CCCTGTTTGTGTTCCCGTGTGCGCCCTGTTTGTGTTACCGTGAGCGCCAAGCGGCTTCCCTCCGGCATGAGGGCCGCGGGCCGTGTGTTGCAGGATGGAAGGCGGCGAGCTGTTCGACAGGGTGGTGGGCAGCCGGCGCCTGAGAGAGGGGACGTGCAAGCTGTACTTCTACCAGATGCTCCTGGCTGTGCAGGTAGGAGCCCCCGTGCCTCTGACAGCCTGCCTTCCGGGCCGAGAATTGCTCTCTGAGGGAACGTGAAGGGAAAGCTGGAGAAGAGAGAGAGAGAGAGAGAGAGAGAGAGAGAGAGAGAGAGAGAGAGAGAGAGAGGTGTGTGTGTGTGTGTGGTTTATTCTGTTCTGGGCAAAAACATCTCCCCCTTTGATTTGGAGGAGAAAGCGCTCTCTCTTAAGAGAGAGGAAGAAAGGGAGTTAAAGACACAAACACGTGTCTCCATGTCTTCTCTTTAGCGTGGAGGTGTTTGTGGTGGGGCATTGATCGCTACTTCTGTCTGATCCTTGTCGAATCTCCCCTGATCTTTCGTTAAAAAAACACACACCCAAAGCTCTGCCAGCTTGGCTCCATGGATGGAGCATCAGCCTGCGGACTGAAGGGACCCAGGTTCCATTCCAGCCAGGGGCACATGCCAGAGTTGTGGGCTCGATCCCCAGTGGAGGGGACAAGGGCGTGCAGGAGGCAGCCAATCAACGAGTCCCTCTCATCATGGATGTTTCTCTCTCTCTCTCTCCTGCTCCCTTCCTCTCTGAAGTCAATAAAGAAAATAAATAAATAAATAAATAAAAAACACACCAAACGAAAACATATTTATTGATTTCAGAGAGGAAGAGAGAGAGAGAGAGGGAGAAACAGTAATGATGAGAGAGACTCATTGGTTGCCTCCTGCACCCCGCCCCCCTGCTATTGCCGAGCATAGCATTTCTTGAAGACTAAGAAATTCCTCACTTTGACGAATTGGTTAACTTTGGGTATTTTTAAACAAACTTACACTATACACTTATCAGATTCTCTTTACGAACATGATTCTCAGGGTTGGAATAGCCAAATGTATCATCTTGGTGGGACTTTGATCGTTTATTGTATGATACGGTCTTCACAATAGTTTATGTCCCCCATTTATACTTTCTCTTTTTGAAATTGATCCCTCACGTCTCTGCCAACCGGAAGGGCTATTTATGATCTGGAAAAGTGAAGTCAAATGCGCATGTACTGTCATAAGTTGCCTTTTTCCATTTCTGGACTTTTTAAAGACTTTCTTGAAAACAAATGTGTAAACCCTCACCCCTTTACCCAGGAGTTTTTTTCTGTGATTTGGGGAGATATATTTGTGAGTAACGTGTCTTACCGTTTCACCCCGATGTAAGACGTACGTGCTGTGTGTGTGTCTCTACTCACATGCGAACTCCTTACATTGAAGACATGCCTCCCTTTCTGTGTAGTACCTTCATGAAAATGGCATTATACACCGGGACTTAAAGCCGGAGAATGTTCTACTCTCGTCTCAGAAGGAGGACTGTCTGATAAAGGTAAGAACTGTACGTTCCGTATGCGGCCATTCCCATAGGTTTCTGTTCGGAAACTGTTAGGTTCATCGGGTAAAAAGTGTGAGCATAAAAGTGTTAGAATTTCATCTTTCCACTTTTAGCAATTTTTTTTGCAGATCAAATGATATTTATTGTTTATTTTTAAAATTTTAAAAATAGATTTATTGATTTCAGAAAGGAAGGGAGAAGGAAAGAGAAACATCAATGATGAGAGAGAATCATTGATGGGCTGCCTCCTGCATGCCCCCCACTGTGGATCAAGCCGGCAACCCAGGCATGTGCCCTTGACCGGAATCAAACCTGGGATCCTTCATTCTGCAGTCTGGCACTCTATCCACTGAACCAAGCCGGCCAGGGTGGTATTTATTGTTTTAATCCAGATTCTAACGAGCATTTGTTGAGCTCCACTGTGTACAAGCCACTTTGATGTTCAGAGGGAGGGAGAGTTAGCTAAATGGAGGGTAAATTGCATACATCCCATCTCCCCCTTCCCTCTATCAGAGGCAGTGCTGCTCAAACCTGGCTTAGCTTTGGAATCTCTTAGCGATTAGAATGAATGAAGAAGGGAATGAATGAACGAATAAGTGCAATCATGTCGTCCAGGCTGCTCTTGTGGGTCTCTAAAGGTGGCACCCAGAGATACATCCCCCCTCCTCCCCCCTGCCCTCCGAGTTCCTCAGATATGTGAGTCCGCAGCCAGGCGGAGACACCCGGGTCTAAGCGGAACCATGCCTAGCTAATCAGAGCCCTGGAGGTCTGTGACAGGGGCTCTAAACGTTTCGCAAGGTTACAGAGAACACAGATAAGTTGGCAGAAAGCCTGGGCCTTGGACATTTCTTAGCTCAGGAATTTCCATATCAGCAACATCAAATGAACTTGGAAAAGCTCAGAACGGCCTTCAATTAGACACGAATTTGTAGATCGCAGATTAACAGCGGACACGCGCGGTCGGGTGGAAACTGATCTCACCTGCCCGTCTCTGGGGGCGGGTAGACGGCATTCATCTCTGTATCTGATGCTCTGATGAACGCGGACTCCTCTTTGTCTTTGATTGTCAGATCACCGACTTTGGGCAGTCCAAGATTTTGGGGGAGACCTCGCTCATGAAAACCTTATGTGGCACCCCGACTTACCTGGCCCCCGAGGTGCTGACTTCCCTGGGCACGGCCGGGTATAACCGCGCTGTGGACTGCTGGAGCTTAGGCGTCATTCTTTTCATCTGGTGAGACACCGCGGCCTCCGTGGCTGGTTGGAGTTCATTAGGTGAAGTCAGAAACATGTCCAGGTAGAGGGCTTGTGTTTATTTTTTTTTAATTTATTTTTATTTTTAAAAAATATACAGTGGTACCTCGAGATACGAGTTTAATTCGTCCCGTAACCTTGAGGCGTGGGAAACTATGAGACGCTCGAGTGGCGGTAAACTGGTGGGTCGTGTGCAGCCGGCCGATCAGCGCGATGACTCCTATCTCAAATGTTGCTCGTATTTCAAAGCAAAAATCGCTCGCTCGGCGGCTCGTATCTCAAAAATCTCCTATGTTAGCGCACTCGTATCTCGAGGTACCACTGTCTTTTATTGATTTTTCAGAGAGGAAGGGAGAGGGATAGAGTTAGAAACATTGATGAGAGAGAAGCATAGATCAGTCGCCTCCTGCACGCCCCCTACTGGAGATGTGCCCGTAAGCAAGGTACATGCCCTTGACTGGAATCGAACCTGAGACCTTTCAGTCCTCAGGCCGACAATCTATCCACTGAGCCAAACTGGTTTTGGCGAGGGCTTGTGTTTAATGTAGGTCACTTTTTTTTTTTAAACCATTGATTTATAGAACAATCGAGTTTTCATTGTGCTGGGGTGGGGAGGAAGAGAAAGAAGTCTGTATATCCGCTTGATTTCTGTTCCTTTCTCTCCCTGCCCACGTGAAGCCTGAGTGGCTACCCGCCTTTCTCTGAGCATAAGACCTCAGTGCCCCTGAAGGACCAGATCACCAGCGGGAAATACACCTTCATTCCCGAAGTGTGGGCCGAGGTCTCCGAGCCGGGTACGGACCCGGGGGTGAGGAGGGGAGGGTTTGCTTACATGTGCGTGTGGGAGAGTTTCTTTCCGAATTCCCTCCTGTTGTCCTCTGCTGCCCGTTCTGTTCTTCCTTCCTGCTGTTTGGCACCGTTTGAGGGGCAACGGAAGGTACAGTAAGGAGCGTAGGCTCTGGCCTCAGAGTCCTGGGTCTGCGCCTCCTTAGCTGTGTGACCTTCGGCAAGCGGCTTCAACTCTCCGAGTCGCCCTCTTTTTTATTTTGTAAACGGGACACAGTCAACCCCTCCCTTAAAGGGTCTTTGTGAGGGTTAAGTATAACATGCCCAAGTGCCGGGGACCGATGTAAGTGTGCAAAATAAAGTAACTTTTTATTTATTTACATTTTTAAGATGACAGCGGATTTATTTATTATTTTTAAAATTTATTTTATTGATTTTTTTTATAGAGAGGTAGGGAGAGGTAGAGTTAGAAACATCCATAAGGAAAAAAAAACCCATCAATCAGCTGCCTCCTGCACGCCCCCTACTGGGGATTTGCCCACAACCGAGGTACATGCCCTTGACCGGAATCAAACCTGGGACCTTTTGGTCCGCAAGCCAACGCTCTATCCACTGAACCACCCCGGCCAGGGCACCCAGTAACTTTTTTTTTTTTTTAATATATTTTATTGATTTTTTACAGAGAGGAAGGGAGAGAGATAGTTGGAAACATTGATGAGAGAGAAGCATCTATCGGCTGCCTCCTGCACACCCCCTACTGGGGATGTGCCCGCCACCGAGGTACATGCCCTTGATTGGGATCGAACCTGGGACCCTTTGGTCTGCAAGCTGACGCTCTATCCACTTAGCAACCCCGCCAGGGCAACCAGTAACTTTTTAGTTACAAGGTTTCCTGTGAGCAAATGAGCATGTCAGAGGAAGTGTGACTGGTTACTTTGTGTCTAAGAATCTCACTGTGCAACTTTGTAATCCTCCGAAGAAAAAAAAGCAGAAAAGTAAAAGTAAATGACCAGGAACCGTAACATCGTAACATCGTTGACTGTGTTCAGTGTCAGCGTCTAGGGGGTAATTTTGTTGCCATCCACAAGCCAGCCTCCCCTCGTTACCTTGTTGCCGGCAGCCAAGGTTTCTATCTGTCCAGCCTCTGGCGGTTCTGGGAGTCCCTCGCTGCCTGCGGAACTCTCCCCGTCCGTCTGTGGGTCCGAGGGGGCGCGGGCCTGGGTGTCTGAGAACTGGCTGTAAGTGCCGCTTTAATTAAGTAGCTGGAACCTGACTGCAGCCACGAGAGAAGGAGCAGAGTGGAGAGAGGGGGTGATGTCTGCGAGGTCCTTTTGACTGTGGCCAGCGCCCTCTGAGGAACACAGAGAGGGGCGTGGGGAGGAAGTTAGGGGGCCCTGCTGACCTCCACACCCGCTGACCCCTGGCTGGCCTCAGCCCCTCCCTCTCCTCTCCGGATGCTGGCCTGCGATGCTCGCTCGCATGCTGTTCGTGTTGCGGATTCCGTGCGCTCACCTTTCTCCCCGGGGCCTCCCGCTTTAGCTCTGGACCTCATCAAGAAGTTGCTGGTAGTGGATCCGAAGGCCCGTTTCACGACCGAAGAGGCTTTAAGGCACCCGTGGCTGCAGGTGGGTGTGGGCGCAGGCGCCTCCTGGCGTACGATCGGGGGCAGAGCCCGCAGCTGTGTCCAGGAGGCGAGGAAGAGGGTGGGAGCGCAGCGCTGGCTGTGGGGCCTGGGTCCTGCAGCTGTCGTAGATGAAGCTGTAGGCGTGTGGGGCAGGTAGCTCGGTGGGTGTGTCTTCGAGTGGTGTCTGGGTGCAATCTCTTTACTTTTTATATTTAAAAAAAAATATATTTTATTGATTTTTTTTTTTTAGAGAGGAAGGGAGGGAGAGAGAGAGAGTTGGAAACATCCATCAGCTGCCTCCTGCACACCCCCTACTGGGGATGTGCCTGCAGCCAAGGTATGTGCTCTTGACCGGAATCGAACCTGGGACCCTTCAGTCTGTAGGCCAACGCACTATTTACCGAGCCACACCCATTTCGGCGGGTGCAATCTTTCTTTCTTTCTTTTTTTTTAATATATTTTATTGATTTTTTTTAGAGAGAGAAAGGGAAAGAGAGAGTCAGAAACATCGATGAGAGAGAAACATCGATCAGCTGCCAAGGTCCATGCCCCGGGACTGGAATCAAACCTCTGGGACCTTTCAGTCCGCAGGCCGACGCTCTATCCACGGAGCCACACGGGTCTCGGCGGGTGCAATCTTTTTAAACTTGACTCGCGGCTCTCGGAGGGAGGGAGGGACGAGCTCGCTTGAGGGCCGGCCTGGGTTCCGCCTGGCTTCCCGGGTCCGCAGTTTGGCCGGGTGCCCGGGAGGAGTCGTTCTGACTCAGGCTCTCCTCCTCCCCAGCTGCGCCCCCCTCCTCCCGCCCGCCCTCTCCCCCAAACAGGTGGGCTGGGCTGCGCTCCAGCCTCTCCACTGGAACTGCAGGAAGCAGGTGTTGGAGGGGAAGGGGAGCTTCCCTGGGGGGGAAAGAAGCGAACTGCGTCGTAAGCCCCAGTGCTAGCCGGGGAAGGACCCCGCTTGTGTGTGGAGAGAAAGCACGCCTCTCCTGTGCCTCCCACGTGACCTCACCTCCGCATCCCTGCAGGCGTCCAGCCGCCCTGAGGCCGTGCGCTGAGCGCCTTCCGGCCCGAGGAGTGGGGAGTCCCGGGCGGCTTTGCTGGGGTCGCCTCTGGTCCAGGAGTGGGCTGAGCGGCAGGCAGGTTTTCGGGTGGGTGGCAGGTCTTCCGCTGAGGGCAGTCCCGTGCGGTGCAGCTCACCCCTATACAGGAACTTGCATTTGGCCTCTCCGTTTCCTGTGAGGCGGAGACTTGAACCCTCCGTCTCAGCACCGGGCTGGCTCCTGGGATTCTGGGAAGAGCGTCCCCATCCTTTCCCGCTTCAGTCAGCTCAGGTGGAGAGCAACACAGCCTTAAAAGAAATGTTTAAAAACTAGATATATGGCCTAACCCCATCCATGGTCGGCAAACCGCGGCCCGCCAGCCACATGCGGCTCTTTGGCCCCTGGAGGGTGGCTCTTCCTCAAAATACCACGGCCTGAGCAGGTCTGTTTTGAAGAAGTGGCGTTGGAAGAAGTTTAAAAAATGTGGCTCTCAAGAAATTTCCATCGTGGTCCTGTTGATAGTTGGCTCTGTGGACTCATGAGCGTGCCGACCACTGCCCTAACCAGTTTGGCTCAGTGGGTAGAGTCTCAACTGAGGACTCAAGGGTCCTAGGTTCGATTCTGGTCCACGGCATATGCCTGGTTGCAGACTCAGTCCAAAGTGCAGGAGGCAGCCAATCAATGAATCCCTCTCATCATTGATGTTTCTGTCTCTCTCTTTCTCTCCTTTCCTCTCTGAAATCAATATATATAGTAGATGTATGTGTTTGGCATGTTGACCTAGAAACGGCAGTCTCCCCTACTACTCTCCCCTGAAACCTGTCAGATGCTTTAGCACTTAATAGACCACTAACATTTGAAACCGAGCCCCCCCCACCCCCCCACCCCCCTGATGAGAAAAGGAAACATGCCCCTGGCTGTCTTCATGTGCCCCAAGAGGGAAACTCTAGATGTGGAAGTAGAGGCGTGTGTTACGACTTGGGGGGAGAAAAAAAAATGGAGCTGCCTAGTTAGGCCTGGGAACAGGGTTTTTCATCTCAGATTTATGAACAAGAACAGCCTCTTTTTCTTATACTTTTTTAAAAAAAATATTTTTTATTGATTTTTTACAGAGAGGAAGGGAGAGGGATAGGGAGTTAGAAACATCGATGATTGAGAGACATTGATCAGCCGCCTCCTGCACACCCCCTACTGGGGATGTGCCCGAAACCAAGGTACATGCTCTTGATTGGAATAGAACCTGGGACCCCTTAGTCCACAGGCCAATACTCTCTCCACTGAGCCAAACTGGTTTTGGCCATTTAGGTGTTTTTAAAAATTTTTATTTTTCACATTTTAATATATATATATTATATTGATTTCAGAAAGGAAGGGACAGGGAGAGAAAGAGAGAGAGAGAGAGAGAGAGAGAGAGAGAGAGAGAGAGAGAGAGAGAGAGAGAAACATCATTGATGAGAGAGAACCATTGATCAACTGTCTCCCGCATGCCCCACCCTGGGGACTGAACAAGCAACCCCGGGAATCGAACCGTGACCTCCTGGTTCATAGGTTGATCCTCGAGCCACTGAGCCAAACCAGCGAGGGTTTTCCTTTCTCATTGGACCCTCGCTCTGGATATTGTGGGCTTGAAGTCCTCCTGGCGGTTCGCACAGCACTTGGGGGCTGGGTGTCTTTGTTAGGGTGGCCCCGGGAACTGGCCGGATGTTGGCAGGGAGAGGCGGCGACCCCCTGGAAAGACTGAGCAGCTGCGTGGAGGCCGCCTCAGCCCCTGGCCTCCTGCTTGCCATCTCGGGGCTGCTGGTTCTGAACGCCTGTTGCCTGCTTCGGCCTGTGGTTCTCTGGCCCGCCGAGCGCTCGGCATGTGGTTTTGATTCAGCCGGCGCTGACTGAGCGCTGCCTGCTGATTACCCTGCTCGGGGAGGGCACGGGGTCCTCTCCCCCCCGGAGCTCCCGCCCGGGCACTGCCGCTCCACGGAGCGACCCGGCGCCTGTGCCCGCCTCCCCGTTGCCAGGGGCTCCCAGCCCCGTCCTCCTCGGAGCTTCCCCTCAAACCCAGGCTGCTTCTGCTTCCCATCTCTTTACAGGACGAGGACATGAAGACCAAATTCCAGAATTTGCTTTTTGAAGAAAATAAGGCAACGGCGCTACCCCAGATCCCAGCCCAGGTATTCCAGATGAGGGTCGTTAAATGCCAGCTGCGTTTCAAGAGCCAGGGAGCCAGGATGATGAGTTTGAATATCTTGAGATACGAGTGCCCTAACATACGAGATTTTTGAGATACGAGCCGTTGAGCAAGCGATTTTTGCTTTGAAATACGAGCAACGTTTGAGATAGGAGTAATGGCGCAGTTCGGCCGGCTGCACACGACCCACCAGTTTACCACGACTCGAGCGTCTCATAGTTTCCCACGCCTCAAGGTTACGGAACGAATTAAACTCGTATTTCGAGGTTCCACTGTAATCTAATAAGAATTGCTTTACACACACACACACACACACACACACACACACACACACAGGCATGATGTGGTACATACCTTGTTTCAGCTTGCTCTCCTCCAGCACCCTCAGAAGGTTTAATAAGGAGCAGCATGCTTCATGCATTAGAGAAGCACAGCTAGGGACTGGCATTGGAAATTCTCCTGCAAGGCAAGATGAAAAGACCCTGTTAGAGGCTCCTGTAGAAATGAGTTGAAAATTTAAAAGTGTGGGGGAGTGATTGGTGATTTCCTGATTATAATTTTTTTGAAAAATTTTATTTTTATTGATTTTTAAAGAGAGGAAGGGAGAGGGATAGAGAGTTAGAAACATCTATCAGCTGCCTCCTGCACGCCCCCCACTGGGGATGTGCCCGCCACCCAGGTCCCTGTCCTTGACCGGAATCGAACCTGTCACCTCCCAGTCTACAGGCCGACGCTCTATCCACTGAGCCAAACCGGCCTCGGCTGATTATCATTTTATTCCTCCATTGCTCTTTGTAAAATGTAAGTTAATATCTGGTCATTCCTGCACCTTCTTTTGATGACTGATAGCACTCCTCTTCCCACTCTCCCTTTGCAATTCTATGAACTGGAAAACAAAAGACACAAAAAAGACTTGTCTCTCCACCAAAGAGCAAGATTTGGTGCTCACCTTGAAGGGAATTGCGGCCTCTTTAAATTTCATGGAGCAGGTGACCAGGAGGGGGCTGTGAATGCTGCTTACTGTTTATGTTTATCACTGAGCCCAGCCCTGGTGGCTTATTTTTTATTTATTTTTTAAAATATATTTTATTGATTTTTTACAGAGAGGAAGGGAGAGGGATAGAGTTAGAAACATCAATGAGAGAGAAACATCGAGCAGCCGCCTCCTGCATGCCCCTACTGGGGACGTGCACGCAACCAAGGTACATGCCCTTGACCGGAATCGAACCCGGGACCTTTCAGTCTGCAGGCTGATGCTCTATCCACTGAGCCTAACTGGTTTCAGCTATGGTGGCTTATTGATTGAGTTATTGACCCAGGTACCAGGAGGTCACAGTTTGATTCCTGGTGAGGGCGAGTGCAGGTGTTGTGGGCTCCATCCCCCAGTAGGGGGCGTGCAGGAGGCAGCCAATTAATGATTCTCTTTCATCATGGATGTTTCTCTCCCTCTTTCCCTTCCTCTCTGAAATCAATAAAAAAATATATTTTTAAAAAAATATATAAATCATTGAATGATGGGAAAGACACAGGGAGAGCAATGCCATTTTGATGAGCATGTCTGAGGCTGGCAGAATGTGATGGGGATTCAGACGTCAGTGGAGAAAACCAGTCCTTGTTGGTACGAGACGTTTCACATGAAAGTCTCCCAGTTTTCGGGGAGCGGAGTGGGAAACTTTGATCATCTTTAAAAAGCCAGGGTCTCCTTTGAACGTTTCTCCCTTTTCCTTTTCTTCCCAGCCTTCTACGAGTCGAAAGCGGCTCCTTGAAGGGGAGTCGGACGATGCTGGCACCGCCAAGCGCCTGGCTGTCTGTGCTGCGGTCTCCTGAGCACCGGCTGGAGGGGAAGAAGTGCCTTCTCGAACCTTGCTGCTCTCTTCTTTATGTTTGTGTGTCTATGTGTTTAGACTCGGTGCTTGGATTAGGGGCACAGCTGCTTTTTTTCCAGAGGCATCCGTACACCATTGAAAACCTAAGGGGGCCTGGGCTGTGTGCTTCTTAGGCCTGCGGATCTGCTCGTTAGGTGCACGCCTTTCTGTGTGTGTGTCTTTGAAATCATGTGCTTTTTGCCTGGAACCCAACCTTGGCTGTCACCAGCCAGGTTTCTCAGGAAATGTCCCTGGTGTCAGCCCAGGTGAGGTGCCTGCACCTTCTAAATCAGTGGTTCTCAACCTTTTTAATGCTGCAACCCTTTAAGACAGCTCCTCATGTGGTGGTGATCCCCCAACCATAAAATTATTTTCGTTGCTACTTCATCACCTTCATTTTGCTACTGTTACGAATCATAATGTAAATATCTGTGTTTTCTGATGGTCTTAGGTGACGCTGCTAGTGGTTCGTGACCCACAGGTTGAGAACCGCTGTTCTAAAGACTCTGAGGACAATTGCAGGGAGAGGGGCATGGCGAGGTCGCGGCGGAGTGCGGAGAAGGTCGGGGCGGAGTGCAGAGAGAGGGTCCGCCTGCCCAGTCCTCCTGAGGCAGTAGGTGGCTTGGTGCCAATCTCACGGGCCTATTTTATTTTAATTACTTTTATTTTCCCACGGGCCTATTGTAAATTCTCATCCTCACCCTCTAGAATAAAGATGCAGGTCCACGGTGATGCTCAGGGAAACCAGCCGAATAGTATCTGATTCCACGTAGATGAGGCACCTAGAGGAGTCGCACTCGGAGAGACAGACATTAGAATAGTGGTGGCCAGGAGCCGGGGGTGGGGCAGCGAGGAGAGGGGGAGTTTTTGTTGAATGGATTAGAGAGTTTCTGTTTGGCAAGATGGAAGGAGTTCTGGAGATGGATGGTGGTGAGGATGGTGCAACAATGTGAACCCTTAATCCCACTCGGCTGTCTGCTTAAAAAATGGTTAGGATGGTACATGTTGTGTGTATTTGACCACAATAAATAATAATAATTAAAAAAAGGCCCTGGTTAGTGTGTTCAGTGTTTAAGCGTCGGAGGCAACCACTTGATGTGTCTCTCACATCAATGTTTTTCTCTCTCTATCTTCTCCCTCTTTCTCCCTTCCCTCCCACTCTCAGTAAAGCAATGGGACAAATATCCTCAGGCGGGAATTAACAATAAATAAAAATAGAGGGCCACAGTCCCTGAAACCTGGGGGCCAGATAATTTGTAAAATTCAGTATTTTCCTGGTTTTAGGAAGGGGACATGGCACATGAACTTTATTACGTGTAATACCCAGCACTGTCCTGTAACCAAGCATTAGTATTTATTTATTTTTTTAATGTATTTTATTGATTTTTCACAGAGAGGAAGAGAGAGGGACAGAGAGCTGGAAACATCGATGAGAGAGAAACATCGATCAGCTGCCTCCTGCACACCCCCAACCGGGGATGTGCCTGCAACCAAGGTCCATGCCTTTGATCAGAATTGAACCTGGGACCCTTCAGTCCGCAGGCCGACGCTCTATCCACTGAGCCAAACCAGTTTTGGGCCAGGACGTTTTAATACTTGTCCCTTGTTTTACTGCAGATTGAAGTTCTTTCTTTCTTTTTTTTCTTTTTGTCACTTGTATCTGGAAAAGACCAGACTAATAAATTCAACCATTTATAAACTCCCTGAGACCCTTTGCAAACTGTTTTTTTTTCCTACCAGGAAAAACATTCTCTGCTTCTGTTTTGCTTTCTGCCAAGTTTAGGGTCTTCAGAGACGTGTGGGACCGAGAATGCAAGGCAAAGGTGTGGGAAGTAGCAGCCCTTCCCGCTCCCAGGTTGAGTTAACCCTCCCAGCTCATTCTCCCACAGGGCTTGGGAGCCGGGGCCTTTTTTTTTTTTTAATATATATATATTGATTTTTTACAGAGAAGAAGAGAGGATAGAGAGTTAGAAACATCAGTGAGAGACATGATCAGCCGCCTCCTGTACGCCCCGTACTGAGGATGTACCCGCAACTAAGGTACATGCCCTTGACCGGAATCGAACCTGGGACCTTTCAGTCCGCAGGCCGACGCTCTATCCATTGAGCAAACCGGTCTCGGCAGAGCCAGGCCTTTTCATTGACCTTTTAGGAGACTTGGAAGGACGGGGAAGCTTGGAGAGCCTGGCGTGTGCCAGGCATGGTGCTCAGGAGCAGACAGGCATCATCTTCTGAAAGCTCATGTCATCTTTGCCAGACAGGTCTGCCACGCCCCCCTGGGCAGATTGAGAAATCAAGGGGCTCTGTCTCAATCAAAGCGTCCTATTCCAGGTCCCCAGTGTGTAACAGGTGGAGGCAATCCTGGAACCGAGATTTCCCTTCTCAAGAGCCCGTGGGTTTTAGCCAGTAAACAAGCCCACTTGAGAGGTCTGTGTTGACACTTTTATCTGCATTATTTCCGGAGTCCTCCCATCATGCCTTAGTTATCAGACCTTCCTCATGCAGGAGAAACAGACCCGGACACCTGGCCTGCATCACGCAAAGGTTCGATCCAGGAGATGCGGGCCTGTCACTCGGGGTCTCCATGGAGCCCGGCTCTCCCCTCCCAGAGACAAGGGCTTTCGCGGTGCCGCTGGCTCGCGCACGTGCTTGCACACTTGCACGCGGGGACCTCATCCGAGAGACATCCTTCGCCCGGCACTTCGTGGGGGCAAACCCCTCCTGGACCAGCGCCTCGCCCCACGGGTGAAGAAGCCAAAAGGGAGCCAGCAGCAGCGCCGCCGGGAAGGAGCCTAGGAATCCGGCCTCGGGTGGTCCGCTGCGCGGCGGGCGGCGGCGCGGAACTCAGAACGGCGGTCGCTGCAGCCCGGCCGGACGGGTGCGGAGGGGGTGGGCGCGCCGCCGGGAACAGCGTCCGGCTCCGGGGGCGCGAGGGGGCGGGGCTCGCGGGGGAGGGGGGCGCGTGCGCGTGCGCGGCGGCGGCGGCGGTGGGCTTCGCGGCGGCGGCGGCGGCGGCGCGCGCGCGCGTGCGCGGGGAGGGGGCGGCGGCGGCGCGCGGCACGGCGGGAACATGGCGCGCGGGGCCGGCGCGCGCTCCTAGCTGGCGGGACCGTTAGCTCGAGGCGGACGCGGCCCGGGCCCCCGTGGGGATGGAGCAGTCGCCGCCGCCGCCGCCGGCGCTCGAGCCCACCCCGGGGCCGACGCCGGCGCGGGGCCGGAGGCGGCGGGAGCCGGAGTCGCCGCCGGCGCCGGTGAGTGTGCGTGAAGGGGCGCGGGCCGGGGAAGACTTTCTTTGTGAAAACTCCGCCGGTGGGAGCCCGGCCGGGCCTGGGCGGCTGACGAGCGCCCGCGATGGCGGGACCCGGCCCGCCGGACGGGTTCGAGCCCCGCCTCGCGTCCCGGGGGCGGCGGGGGCTGGCCTGCCGCCTGTCCGCCCTCAGTTTTCCGCGGGAGGATGTGCGCGCGCGCGCGCCGGGACTGAGGGGGGTCGGGGGGAGCGGTATACAGTCGGCGCCTAATGCGCGCGCGGCGTCGCCGCCTTTCCCTCCGTTCTTTTGGGGGGCGGCGGTGGGCCCCGAAACTAAGCCCTTTGGGGAGAGGCCGACGGCAGCCGCTGGGAGACAGGTGTCCGCGCAGTCGCGGGAGGCTCAGGTGCAGACAGCCCGGGGGGCGGGGGGGAGCCCCGAGAGTGAGCTGCGCGTCCCAGGAAGGAAGCCAGCCAGCCTGTCGGGGGGTTCGGGGGGAGGGGGGGCGCTCAGGACGAAGTGACGCCCCGGGAAGGCTTCCCTTCCAGCCCAGCTTCGCGCTGTGTTTGGGAGCCTGGCTGGGGTGCGGGATGCTCAGTGACACGGACTTTGGGGGTGTGGCATCCTGCTGGAGGGGGTGGGATGGCCCTGCGCCTTGGGTTCTCAAAACAAACAAACAAGCAAACAAAAATAAACAGCCGAGACCGGTGTGGCTCAGTGGATAGAGCCTCGGTCTGCGGACTGAAGGGTCCCGGGTTCGATTCCGGTCGGGGGCATGTACCTTGGTTGCGGGCACGTCTCCGGTGTGGGGCGTGCAGGAGGCTGATAGGTGTCTCTCTCTCATCGATGTTTCTGACTTTCTATCTCTCTCCCTTCCTCTCTGTAAAAAAAAAAAAAATCAATAAAATATATTAAAAAAAAAAAAAAAAAAAAAAAAAAAAAAAAAAAAAAAAAAAAAAAAAAAAAAAAAAAAAAAAAAAAACCAAAACAGCGTGGGTAGAGGAGCGTTTGATGAAAATACAGGCGTCTCAACCACTCACCCCAGGCCCCAGGACTCCCCAAGGCTTATGAGCAGGTTTTGACTTTTTATTTTATTTTAAAATATATTTTATTGATTTTTTTTTTTTTATTTACAGAGAGGAAGGGAGAGGGACAGAGAGTTAGAAACATCGATGAGAGAGAGACATGGATCAGCTGCCTCCTGCACGCCTCCCACTGGGGATGTGCCCGCCACCAAGGTACATGCCCTTGACCGGAACCGAACCCGGGACCTTCTAGTCCACAGGCTGGCGCTCAAACCAGCTCCCCCGTTGTCGTCACCAGGCGCCTGTGACAAGCACTGTCTTGCTGGGAGCAGGGAGACCTGTTCTGTGCATGGGTCACCGTGGTGGCCTTCCGGTACCCCGTGCAGTGCCTGGCACACGGTAGATGGTCAGTCAGTATTTGTAGCAAAGACTCAAGGACTCCGGGAGTTTCCAAAAACAGTACTTGAGTCCCTTTGAGATTAATTGACTGTCAGGTTACTATGTAACGGGACTTTTAATCGGATACAAACTTAACTTTTGTGACTGTGTCTACTGCCTTGTGTTTAGTATGTCGTAGGCAAAGCAGGGTATATAATTGCTTGGTATAAGCCATCAACTAACTCTGAGTTACCCTAGTGAGCTTAACACTAATTTTGAAACAGAATTCTGAATAATAATGATAAAAAAATGCCTGGTTCTTTCTCTCCATCATTTGGGAACACCAGGCTTATAAGGATTTTGTTTTCTTTGAGGCAGGTAAATATTTACATTTTCATCAAAGCCAATCTGAATGACTGTTTATGCAGAACAGTTGGACATTTGCTTAAACCTCCGAGCATTTGTCCTCTGTATGTGATATTTTGAAATTGAGACTTATGTTTAGTTCAGGGCCAGTGCTAAAATAGAATTGTTTGTGAGTGAAAGTGATGTGATATTCCAGGAGCTGTTTTTTCATGTTTTAAAATTTCAATAGTTGATTTCATTAGTTTATTTTTGTTCACTGACAGACTATAAATGTATAGGATGACAAGACTTGAGGAGTTGAGGTTGTATCTGAATACTATTGAAAATTAGGTGCTTTATTGTCTGTGTGGCATCTTTGTAGTTTCTTTAAATGTTATTTTTCAATTTTTAAAATTGAGATATAATTGAAGATAACATTAGTTTCAGGTTTACAACATAATAATTTGATATTTGTATATATTACAAAAAGATTACCACAGTAAGTCTAGTAAACGTCACACTTTTTCCTGACTTGAGAACTTTTAAGGTACTTTCTCTTAACTATCTTATATATAATACAGTACTATTAATTATAGTTACCATGTGGTACATCACATCCCCATGACTGACTTTAAAAAGTGTCTTTAAAAAACTAAGCTTCTTGCCAAAACCGGTTTGGCTCAGTGGATAGAGCGTCGGCCTGCGGACTGAAAGGTCCCAGGTTCGATTCCAATCAAGGGCATGTACCTTGGTTGCGGGCACATCCCCAGTGGGGTGAGTGCAGGAGGCAGCTGATTGATGTCTCTCTCTCATCGATGTTTCTAATCTTCTATCCTTTTCCCTTCCTCTCTGTAAAAAATCAATAAAATATATTAAAAAAACCTAAGCTTTCTTGAGATGTAATTCACTACAATAAGATTAATCTCTTATTGTATAATTCCTGGTATATTGACTCTGTGTCTGTACATCACCATTATCTACTTCTAGAGCACGTTCATCACCCCACAAAGAAATCCCGTACCCATTAACATTCCTTGCCTTTCTCTCAGCCTCTGGCAATAACTAACCTACTTTCTGTCTCTGAACTTAACTATTGTGGACATTTTTCATAATTAATTTATAACAAGTTTCTTTTGTGACGGGTTTCTTGTGCTTAGCATAGTATTTGTTTTTTTTTTTTTTTGAGGCTGTTTAACATGTATCAGCAGCCTATACCTTTTTATTGCTGAATAATAGTTCGTTAAAAAGATATACCAAATTTTGTTTATCTATTTATCTGGTGATAGACACGTTAATTTTTTCTACTTTTTGGTTACACTTGCCTTTTGGTATCTGGAGGGGTTTGGTTCCAGAACCACGCCCAGATAACAAGTCCCAGGATGCTCAAGTCCCTTATATAAACTATTTGCATATAACCTATACACATCCTCCTGTAGACATTAAATCACCTGTAGATTACTTATAATGCCTAACACGTGGTCGGCAAACTGTGGCTCGTGAGCCACATACGGCTCTTTGGCCCCTTGAGTATGGCTCTTCCACAAAATACCACGGCCTGGCTGAGTCTATTTTGAAGAGGTGGCGTTAGAAGAAGTTTAAGTTTAAAAAATTTGTCTCTCCAAAGAAATTCCCATGGTTGTACTGTTGATATTTGCCTCTGTTGACTAATGAGTTTGCAGACCCCCGGCCTAAAACAATGTAAATACTATATAAATAATTGTTACACTGTGTTGTTTAGGAAATAATGACAAGATAAATAAAGTCTGAGGCTAGCATCCTAGGATTAACTACATGGTACACATTAGCAACAACGTAACTTTTTTATCTGAACATTTTCAATCCCGGATGTGGAACCTGCGGATACAGAGGGCCTCCTGTATTCTGAATAATGCTGCTATAAACATTTATGTACAAGTTTTAGTGTGGACACATGTTTTAATTTCTCTTGGGCATATCCCAATTGGTGGGTCACATGATAACTATTTTAACCATTTGAGGAGCTGACAAACTTTATTTTTTTAAGGCACTACATCATTTTACTTTCCCACCAGGAATGTGTGAGAGTTTCAGTTTCTTTACATTCTTGCCAATACTTGTTATTTTCTGTCTTTTTAACTTGAGCTAACCTAGTAGGTGTAAAATGGCATCTCATTGCAACTTTGACTTGCATTTCCCTGATGACTAATGATGCTAGGCGTAATTTTTTGTGCTTATTGGCCACTTACGTATTTCTTTGGAGAAATTTTGAATTGTTCATTTTTTTTATCACTAGTTTATTGCTAGTATATAAAAGAAATACAGTCCTAACTGGTTTGGCTCAGTGGATAAAGCGTTGGCCTGTGGACTGAAGGGTCCCAGGTTCGATTCTGGTCAGGGGCATGTACCTTGGTTGCGGGCACATCCCCAGTAGGGGATGTGCAGGAGGCAGCTGATTGATGTTTCTCTCTCATCAATGTTTCTAACTCTGTAAAAAATCAATAAAATATTAAAAAAATACAATGTAGTTTGGGATATATCTTCTAACTTCATCATTTAATGGTAGACTAATCCAATTTTCTTTTTCAAATCTTTCCCTCTAATGAGGAATGGTCTTTGAAAGCTTAAGTATAGATGCAGATTTAGATGCACATCTCCAAGTTTGGCTCTGCTTCTTACTAGTTTGTATGTGTTTTGACACAGTTTAACTGTTATACATCTTAGTGTTCTCATATATGTAATGGGATAGTAATACCTATCCCATAGAATGGACAAATAAAAAAGAATGTAAGTAGGTATTCAGAACAATGCCTAGCATGTGGTAGGGATTTGGTATTTGTTGTTTATCTTCTTGTGTTAATGAACTGCATTTAAAAGCATGCCAAAAAACAAAAAGCAAACAAAGCACCAAACCAAAACAAAAATAACCAAAAAACAAAAACCCTTCCTAAATCAAACAAACTTAAAACCGCAGACCCACACATACATTAAAAAAACCCCAAAACCACAAAGAAAAAAACCACAAACAGAAACCTCAGACCTCTTCCTGTCCCTATCACTTTTCTGTGACCCAAGAAAGCTATGAGTGCTTGAGGAACAGTGAAAACAGCTTGCACCACACTGTTGCATTGTAAAAGCTTCTAATCTAAGCTGCTTATAGGGTGTGTGACAGTGTATTTGTAACTATTATTAAAAATAGTAAGTATAACTCAAAGCTGTTTGTTTTTATCCCCACATTTTTATATACTGTCCTGTTCTTTCACTCCTTATTTCTTCTAAAAGCAGAAGCAATATGTTTTAAAATAAAAATCGATGATTACCATTGTTTGTTTTGGATGATTGCTATTAAAAAAAAACACCTCTCTTAGAGACAAAGGTGATGTTGAACTTACTAGTGTTTTTGCAGGTAGGTTAGATTGCTATTTTGCATAAGAAGATATCAGAAACACAATTTAATCCAAATATGAACGTACGTATTGTGTTCATTGAATGTGTGTTCACTATGAATCAAAGAAAATAATTATTTACACTGGAAATACTATTTTATCAATAACACCTTATCTCCGAAATCACAACTATAAGTAAATTTATACTGTAATAGGAAAGTAAAAAAAAGTATAACCTGTAAAACTACAGATTGGTAATTCACAGAAATTTCTATAACTTTAAACTCAAAGTTGATCTTTTTTTTTCTTTGTTTTAATAAAAAAATATATATTTTATTGATTTTTTACAGAGAGGAAGGGAGAGAGAGAGAAAGTCAGAAACATCGATGCAAGAGACATCTATCAGCCGCCTCCTGCATGCCCCACGGTGGAGATGTGACTGCAAGCAAGGTACATGCCCCCCGCCTGAACCGAACCTGGGACCCTTCAGTCCTAAAGCCGACGCTCTATCCACTGAGCCAAACCGGTCTCGGCTGTTTTAATTTTTTAAAATATAATCTTTATTGTTCAGATTATTACAATTGTTCCTATTTCCCCCCCCATAACTTTCCTCCACCTGGTTCCCACCCCACCCTCTGCACTTATCCCACCCCACTGTCCTAATCCATAGGTGTGTGATTTTTGTCTCTTCCTCACCCTTCATACCCTTTTTCCTGCCCTGAGAATTGTCAGTGCACTTCCTTTCTATGCCCCTAATTCTATTATATTCACCAGTTTATTCTGCTCATCAATTTTTTTTATTTACTTGATTTTTATTATTTTTTTAAAACATATTTTATTCATTTTTTACAGAAATGAAGGGAGAGGGATAGAGTGTTAGAAACATCGATGAGAGAGAGACATCGATCAGCTGCCTCCTTGGATTCCTTTTATTTGGGGTTCTGTGTGCTTCCTGGACTTGTAAGTTTATTTCTTTTCTAGAAAGTTCTTGAAAAACTTTATAACTGTGTTTTTGAACTCTATATCCAGACATTTGCTTTCTTCCATTTCTTTGCTTTTTTCCATTTTTTTTCATTTGTGATCTGTTTCTTTGTCTCTGCATTTTACCTGCTTCCCTTAGTTGGTAGAGTAGCTTTGTGTGCTAGGTGTCCTATAGAGCCCAGTGGTCAACTTTTCCAGTTACCTGAAGTGGACACTCTTGGTGCACCCCTTTGTGGACTGTGTTCACAGTCTTGTGTAATCAAGCCTTGATTGTTTTTGGTATCACTGGGAGGAATTGACCTCCAAGCCAATCAGCTGTGAGGATCAGCTGTATCTATCCTGGGAAAACTGTGCTGGAGACACCCTTATGAGACAAGACTTGCAAAAGCCTCTGTGCTCAGCTTGGGTGGGGCAGAGTCTCAGGGCTGGAGCAGACACCATTGAAACCAAACCCCATAATCTTACTCATACAGTGATTGCTACTTTCAATACCTTACACATTTTTTCCCTCTGGAACTTTTTCTGTGCATCTTTCTAATAATACATAGACACATTCACAAAAATACATATAGGCATTTTAACTAAAGATAAAACTGCACAAAATGTCTTTAATATTTATTTTACTTGAAATAATCTTGATTTAGGTAAAATTTACATACCATAAAATTTACTCTTAAAAATATATTTTTATTGATTTCAGGGTGGAAGGGAAAGTGAACCATCAGTGATAAGAGGGAATCATTGATTGGCTGACTTCTGCATGCTTCCTACTAGAGATTGAGCCCCCAACTGAGCATGTGTCCTTGACCAGAATTAAACTGGGACCCCTGAGTCCCTAGGCCGACACTCTATCCACGGAGGTAACCCTGTTAGAGCTAAGATTTACCAATTTTAAAGTGTATAGTTTTCTGACTTTGGAAAAGTATATAGAGTTATCTTATTATCACTGGAGTCAGTAGAAGTAATAGAAAGTTGTTCCTTTTATGTCCTGGCTGGATAGGCTCAGTGAATAGAGCATCCACATGTGGACCAAAGGGTCCCAGGCTTGATTCTGGTCAAGGGCATGTACTTTGGTTGCAGGCTTCTTACCGCCCTGGCCCTGGTCAGGGCGCGTGCAGGAGACAACAATCAATGTTTCTCTCACATCGATGTTTCTCTCTTGTTCTCTCATCCTCTCTCTAAAAACCAATGGAAAAATATCCTCGTTTGAGGATTAAAACAAAAATAAAAAACAATGAAAGTGAGAGGAGGAGTTAAATTATAATCCTGTTTTAAGTCTCACAGAACACTTGGTCTGGTTATCAAGGATCATTTTTGCCAACCAGGAGTCTTACATTGGATTAAAATGTAGGTTTTGTAAAAATATTGGTGACTGAAGTTCAGAATTCTGTACTTCTATGTTTTTTAAAAAATATATTTTATTGATTTTTTTACAGAGAGGAAGGGAGAGGAATACAGAGTTAAAAATATCGATGAGAGAGAAACATCTATCAGCTGCCTCCTGCATGCTCCCCACTAGGGATGTGCCCGCAATCAAGGTACGTGTCCTTGACCGGAATCGAACCTGGACCCCTCAGTTTGCAGGCCGACGCTCTATCCACTGAGCAACACCGGTTTCGGCTGTACTTCTATGTTTTGACCTAGATTTCACTCTCCTGACCAATGTGAATGCAACAGAGTATTACATTTTTACTAATTTTGAATTTCTAGATTCCTGCTGGCTTGAGTGTGTTTTACTATAGCGCCCCTTTCTTCTAATTATCTCACGATAGGTTTCTTTTGATCATATTTATTTCAATAAAGGATAGTTTCTTTAACTTCACTTTGGGACTGTTGGGAAAAACTATAAAAATACTTGAAATGGATTTGGAAGAAGATTACTGGGTAGCTTCAATGGAAAGCTAGTTTGTCTGGAATGCTGTGTACCTTTCTTGGTTATCAGAGTCTATGAAGTTTGCACCTTTCATTGTCTTTGCACTACTTTATAGCCCTGTACATTGTCCTGGACTTCTAGGCTATGATATCCCGGTAAGCAGAGGAAAACTAGTAGTTGTCTGTGTGAGAGATGAGCTCTGCCTTTCTTTCTCCTTCCGGTTGAATTTGTTCTTTTTAGCGCAAATATCTGAGGAGTCTGTTGCTTTTGCACAGGGAGGTGTGTTACATATTAGATCTGCCCTCTTGGATTGAGGGACTCGACTTAATCTTAAAGGAAGACATGGAGAAGAAAATTATACTTTTTGTTTTAATTTCAGTTAGGGCCAGCCTACTTAGACATGCAAACTGTCTCTTGGTACTGCTGTCTTAAGTTTCTTCCGGTAGGACTCTAATGTAGTTCATAATTTTCATGTTTTAAAAATGAATAACATTTGACTGAGTCACTCCCTTTGGTTTTAAGGTCACCGCTATAAAGTCATAGAAAACTTACTGAGTTGGAAAAGTCAACATCAAAATAAGGTCTTAAATTGCCAAGATATAATTTCTAGCAGATATTTTTTTCTTCTTAGTGATCTCCAAAAACTGGTGTTTCTCTTAGAAATTCCATGGAGGTAGCCAAATTACAGTTACCAAATTTGCCAATCTAAAAAGGTTCATTGGTACATTAAAATTTTATTTTAATTTTAAAACATATACTTGTTTTCTAATATTTGGAGAAGAGAAAGAAAAATTTAAGAAAAATAATCCATAATCTTATATTCAAAGATAACTTAGCATTGTTAATACTTTGATCTTATTTCTTTCATTATTTTCCTAAGTGAAACCATCTTTATTTTTATTTTTTAAATATATTTTTATTGATTTCAAAATAAAAGGGAGAGAGAAAAAGTGATGGAAACATCAATGATGAGAGAGAATCATTGATTGGCTGCTTCCGGCACTCCCTCTATTGGGGATTAAGCCCCCTACTGGGCATGTGCCCTTCACTAGAATTGAACCCAGAACCCTTTAGTCCGTAGGCTGATGCTCTGTCCACTGAGCCAAACCAGCTAGGGGTAGGTTTATATTTTTATCTTTCCCTTAGTATAACTTTATGTATATGTTAATCCTCACCTGAGTATATTTTTTTCATTGCCTTTTAGGGAAGGAGGGAGGGAGGAATGGTGGAGGCAGAGGTTGGGGAGAAAGAGACAGAGTAAGAGACAGGGAGAAAGAGAGAGAGAAACTGATGTGAGAGAGAGACATTAATTGGTTGCCTTTTACACATGCCCAATTGGCCAAAGATCAAAGCTGTAATCCAGGTTTGCGCCCCATACCTGGAATGGAACTCGTGACCCTTTGGTGTTCTGGCTAATGCTCTAACCATCGAGCAACACCAGCTTGGGCTCTTCAGTATAACTTTAAATTGCCAAGGAAACGCTTGAATACTCTTATTCATTCTATCAAAAATATATACATAAGTAAGTATAAATATGTAAGTTTATAAATATATATATATATATATATGTATATATATATACATACACAGATACACACACACACACACAAGGCACTATGTTGGCTGCTTCTTGGAAAGCTTATTGTCTTCCAGGGTACAACAGTTAACTGTAATATAGATTAGAACATGGAGAATGTTCATGTCCTCATGTTGTTCAGACAAGGAACCCCTCCGGATTACCAGAACTTTATCTCACAAAGCGTCTTTGTTTGTAGATTCCTCTCTTTGGTGCTAAGACTATTGGCCAGAGGAGTCCTGATGGTCCCGTGCTGAGCAAAGCCGAATTTGTTGAGAAAGTTCGTCAGAGTAACCAGGCCTGTCATGATGGAGATTTCCACACAGCTATCGTTTTATACAATGAAGCTCTGGCTGTGGACCCTCAGAACTGCATCTTGTACAGCAATAGATCCGCAGCGTATATGAAAATCCAGCAGTATGACAAGGCCCTGGACGATGCCATCAAAGCTCGGCTTCTCAACCCCAAATGGCCTAAGGTAGAAATTTTATTTACTTTCCAGAATCTTCCGTTGTTCCATATTGCCAGTTGGCCTGAGATTCAACACTGCACAGTTGGTTCCATTTGCACCTTTATTTCTTGCTGCTCTGCAGAAAAAGCTGCTTTTGTTGGTCTAGTCTTTCCCTTTTACGTCTTCCTTCTTATTTATGCCAGCCTCTGTGCTTGAAGTTTTCTCCTGTGCCCCCAATATTATTGGGCTAAGTAGGTCCAGTTCAACTCCTACCCCCCAAACCCTTAATCCTCACGGGAGGATATTTTTTCATTGATTTTTTTTTTTTTTAGAGAAGAATGGAAGGAAGGGAGGGAGGAGGCATGAGAGAGAGACATCAGTGAGAGAGAGAGAGAGAGAGAGAGAGAGAGAGAGAGAGAGAGAGAGAGAGAGATGAGAGAGATGAGAGAGATGAGAGAGACAAGAGAGAGACACATACATGATTGGCTGCCTCCTGAGCCTGAAACCTAGCTATGTGCCCTTGTCTGGGAATCAAGACCCTTGATTGCACAGGCCAATCAATGCTCTAACCACGGAGACACACCGGCCAGGATCAACCCTTAACCTTTTCCTGTAATATTGAGCTATGAGTATAATAAAACATTGTCTATTGCTAATTTCACTTAATTATTTATATTGTTATATAAACACGTCACTGGAGTGTATCTGAGTCTTAAACTAGCTTGAAAATTCCTTGACAGTTTGTCTTCTGTAGAGGCCTGTGCAGGGGGTTGGGGGCAGGCTGGGAGAAGTCAGTGGTGTAATACTTTCAACAATAAAAATGAAAAAAAATGATACTATACCATGGAACAATAAAGAAAGTTTGTCTTCTACTTATTTTATAGCCCTACCGTTGCTGGCCACTTAAAAAAAAATCAATGTCTAAATTATGTGGAGAACCTTTTTTCTGCCAGCGTTCATTTGGATATTTATAACATCATTTGAAGGCCATCCAACATTATCAACTTAAAAATTAGCCTATTGTATTTGGTCAGATATTTAATTAGCTCAGCTCTAATGCCTTGGCAGGGCCAGGCCAAATGACTTCCCGGGCCTTAATATGGACTTTCCCCACCGCTGGTCGAGATCAATGAGAAAATTAGGATATGTCACTGCATTTTCTTCTTGAGTTTTTCTAAGGATGCAGACTTCACAGACCATGAACATATCACCCTGACGGTTTAGAAGTTCTTGTTTATTGTTAGCTGAATTCCTCAACAGTTCTAGTCTACTT
This sequence comes from Lasiurus borealis, assembly GCA_004026805.1. Lineage (NCBI taxonomy): Eukaryota > Metazoa > Chordata > Mammalia > Chiroptera > Vespertilionidae > Lasiurus > Lasiurus borealis. Next base: position 24,809 of record PVJN01028630.1, read on the forward strand.
TTTAATCAGTTCTGGAAGAAATCTAACATTTCTTTCAAATATCCCACATTAAAACTTCCTTTCATATGTTTAGTGAGATAACATAGTAGAATGGAAATAGCAAATAGAGGCAGTCCTCACTCTGCATGGTATTACAGTGCAAGTAGAAATGATTGCAAGCTGAAAAAATCCTGCAGTGTGATCTTTGGAAAAGCTTTGGTTGTTCTGTGACTTTTAAAAGTTTTTGTCAAAACATTAAGAACTTTCTTACTGCAGATTATAAATGTATAAGCAATGCAAAGATATTAAACTATTTAGTGCATTGATTTAAACTGTTAGAAAAATTGAGAATTTGTTTTATTATTTTAAAAAGTACATTTTTATTGATTTCAGAGAGGAAGGAAGAGGGAGAGGAAGATAGAAACATCTTATTTAATATGACAAGTATATCTAAATAAAATTAATCTTTTTTGGAAGTTGAAGTATTACTACTACCAAAATTGGAACAGTATTCTTTTTATTGATTTTAAAGAGAGGGAGAGAAACATTGATGTGGGAGGGAAACATTGATCCGTTGCCTCCTGTATGAGCCCTGAGTGAGGATCAAACCCACAACCTAGGTATGTACCCTGACCAGGAATCAAACTCAGAACCTTTTTGGTGTATAGGAGGATGCTCCAACCAATTGAGCCACCAGCAAGGACTATTTGATTTAAAAAATATATATATACATTTTTATTCATTTCAGAGCAGAAGGGAGAGGAGAGAGAGAAACATCAATGATGAGAGAGAATCATTGATTGGCTGCCACCTGCATACCCCTGACTAGGAATCGAGCCTGCAACCACTGAACTATGCTGGGTAGTTTATTTTTAATTTTGAAATAATGTGAAGCGTATGGAAAAGTTGTGAGATTATTTCAAAGGACTCTTAAATCCTACATCTAGATCCTCCAGTAGTGAATATTTTACCATATTTAGCTTATAATATACTCCAAGTAAATTGTTATTTTCGAAATCATTTGAAAGTGCAGACATGATGTCCCATCATCCATAAATCCTTCAGTATGTACTGAGAATACTCTGATATATATCCGCAGTATAGTCATTAAATGTAAGACATTAGCATTGATACGATACTGCTATTTAATTGACGATACTATTCAAATTTCAAGGATTGTCCCAGTGCTATCCTTTATAGGCACTTTTCCCTTTCTGGTCCAGAAGTACTTGGCAAGAAGTATATTAGGAGTCTGTTCAGCTAATAGATGGTAGTATATGGTCAATACCTCCTGCTCACATTACAAATACCTTATTTAATTGACTGGATTTTTACCACTCGTGAGTTCTTGATTGTTAGTTCCTTAGTTTGGGTCCTGAATTTTGACCCCTTATCCTTTGATCTGGACTGTCATCCTTTCCCCAAACCCCCTAATCTGTAGCTCATTGCTACTAATATGAACTTTTTGCCCGACTCTCTTGATCCTAGCAGTCGGTTCATCTCTCTTTTGTTCTTTTTTAAAAAAAGTATTTTATTGATTTTTTACAGAAAGGGAGAGAGATAGTCAGAAACATCTATGAGAGAGAAACATCAATCAGCTGCCTCCTGCACGCCCCCCACTGGGAATGTGCCCGCAACCAAGGTACATGCACTTGACTGGAACCGAACCTGGGACCCTTCAGTCTGCAGGCCGAAGCTCTATCCACTGAACCAAACTGGTTAGGGCTCTTGTGTTCTTTTATCATAATAACTAGAGGCCTGGTGCATGAAATTTGTGCATGAGTATGGTTCCTAGGTCTAGCAAGGAAGAGCAGGTCCCAGCTGACCTCTAGGCCCTGGGAAGCAGCTGGGTCCCTGGGCCCCCATGCAGCCCCTCCTCCTGAGTCACATTGTCCAAGTCCACGTGGAGATGCGGTGAGCGCAGCCGGACACCGTGAGCTGGGATGCAGGGTGGGCCTCTTAGGCCACCCAGCTGGAAGCTGGGCCGGTTCCTTGTGGGCGCCTGGCACCTGGGCGCGGGGGCTTCCCTGGCGTGTGAGCCCTGGTGTCCTAGGGGAGAATAGCAAGCGGAGTGAGAGTGAGCTCAGGGGACACCCCACATTCTCATCACACCTTGTCCCCATCACCTCCACTTTCAGGTAGCCTGTGAGAGGTCGCAGCGCATCACCGATGCCCACCATGTTTCATGCCACGCCCTGGTGGTCAGCACATGTCATAGTGAGCAGTTGAACTCCCGGTCTTCCAGTCCACCTCTCAGTCAAATGACT
>PVJN01028631.1:0-27059 GCA_004026805.1 Lasiurus borealis
TTTTTTTTAGGTCATTTTTGCTTCAGCTTGTCCAGCAGGGAGCTCGTCTGGGAGTCATGTTTTTTTAAAGACCCATTCAATACCCAGGGAGTGAGAATTACCACCAAGAAATGGGGGAGATCTATTTTTAAAAATGGCCCACACGATTCTGATGCAGGCAGGTCTGGGGCCCAGACAGGCAGTTTCCAAAAATGACCGGTCCTTTCCGGTTGCTTCGGGAAGTAGCAGGCTTCTTCTCTAGGGGGCCTCTAGCAGGTACCTGGGTGGGGGGACAGGGAGCTTCTTGCTGAAGAGTGAGAGGGGCGGGGGTGCTGGCTGGATGGGATGATCTCGGGGACTTCCTCTCACTTTGCATCAGCAGCTGCAGACCTCAGAGCTGTCTGTCGGATGTAAAGCCATGTCCAGGTTCATGTCCAAGGTGAATGGCAGAACCATGTTTGCCAAGAAAGAGGCCATAGTGGAGGAGTGAAGGGTGGTGGTGGTGGAGGGGACCTTTTTTAAAAAATATATTTTATTGATTTTTTACAGAGAGGAAGGGAGCGAGATGGAGAGTTAGAAACATCCACAAGAGAGAAACATCGATCAGCTGCCTCCTGCACACTCCCTACTGGGGATGTACCTGCAACCAAGGTGCATGCCCTTGACCGGAATCGAACCTGGGACCCTTCAGTCCACAGGCTGAAGCTCTATCCACTGAGCCAAACCAGTTTGGGCTTGGGTGGGGGGACCTTTTAAATTCATGGGAGTCCCACCTGTGCCAGTCTCTATAACACATGGCCATAAACCGTGGGCTTTCCCCCGTGGACACTTCTGTTTTGCAAAAATCATCCACCAGGAAGCCTTTGCACCTTCCTCTCTGCCTCTCCAATCCCAGCCACAGAGGCGCCTCTCACCTCCCACCTTCCACGAGACTCCTTTGCAGCCCGGTCAGGTGCAGAGCTGGGGGCGGGAGGAATCAGAGGGAAGCACCCAGTCACCTCTGCAGAGCTGGGCCTGAGGACAGCACTGCCCCCAGCCGGCGGGATCCCGGTCCTGGCCTGGGGTCTGGGCATTAGGCCAGAGGCAGCTGGCGGCGGGCCTCTGGAAGCCACCATGCCCTGCACCCCCAGCAGGTGGCGGGAGGGAGCGCAGCATGGGTGGGGGGTGAGGGTGGCATTTTCGGGGAGTGGAGTCCCCAGACGTCACCCACAGCAGGAGGCAGAGGGTGGAATTCATCCTCAGCCACAATGTGTTGTGAACAAACAAACAAACAAAACAGACCTGACATCCACAGTCCTTGATGCGGGTCAAAGTTTTGCCCATGTTCAGTCAGACGCCAGAGCACGTGGAGAAGTCAGTGCTTTCCATGCTTGCCTTTCTCACCTGTAATATCGGGGTAATAATGCGTAATTGGGTTGTCGAAAGGATTAAGTGAGATTACGCTCAGTGCTGTGTAAATTATAAATGTTACAGAAAGGTGAAGAGCTGCGACTGTTACGTAAAACTCTAGCCTTCCGAGATTTGCAGGAAGCTGGAATCTAGGTCAGACATAACTTCTGAAACTTTGGACTTGGGGTGGGGAGCACACAATCAATACACAGATGGTGCATTGTGGGATTGTACACGAGAAACTGTAGTGTAATTTTATTAACCAATGTCACCCCCATACCTTCACTAAAAATGAAAACAACAACAACAACAATTATCTTTAGACTGATCATCAGGAAAAAAATGCCTCTCTCCTTACTTCCCTCCCTCCCTAAAAGACACAGACACATGAAACGCTTAGTGTGGGGCTTGGCACTGGGCAAACCAGGGGACAAGATCAGGTTCAGCCCACTGTCCTACGAGGGAGGGAGGTCAATCCAGAAGTAAATGACTCTGAACTGGGATGTGACAGAGAGGAATGTCCTGGGTTCCCGGGCTGGGCAGAGGAAGAGCTTCTTAAATTTTTTTTTTAAATTGATTTCAATTTTTTAAATGGAGAGGGAGAGAGAGATAGAAACATCCATGATGAGAGAGCATCATTGGTCGGCTGCCTCCTGTACGCCCCACACTGGGGATGGAGCCCACAACCTGGGCATGTGCCCTGACTGAGAATCGAACCGTGACCTCCTGGTTCATAGGTCAGTGCTCAACTACTGAGCCACACTGACCGGGCTGAAAGAGCTTCTTAACAAAGTTGGTATTTGCTCTGGGTCTTGAAGGAGTTATTGAGGAAGATATGGAGGAGTGTAGTCACTTCTCTTGTACCTAGAACATTCTAAGTTGCCTCCACGATTGCAAGCAGATTGCAGGCAGCAGCACCATTCTCTGCCTAGTTCCTTCCATCTCAGCTGGACAGCTGTCTGTCTGTTCCCCCAGGTGTTGGTTAGGGGACAGCCAGAGGTTTGGGCAGAATTTATATGCTCCATCTCCTTGGCTCCTTCTCATACTCTCTCCTTTCCAGCAGCCACAGGCACCGGGCATTCTGGTCTCTGGTTCTACAAGCCAGCAAGATGGTGTGATTTCTACCAAACGGGAGCTGTTTCACGTGCTGTTGACCGAAGACTGCCTGCAGGTAAAAAAAAAAAAAGTAAAAGTGGGGAATTAATCCTGTACCATTTCCTTCTTCCAATTGTGGTCTTCCTTTAAGTTTCTTTCCTTTTTTTTTTTTTTAAATTATAACTTCATGGAGCTATGTAAAGGAGATTTTTCACAGTTTACAGTTGTTATCTACAGGAGGGTTGCTCTCCTGGGAGATACCTGGTCACCGGCAGTGAAGGAGCAAACTGTTTAATTAGAGGGACAGGAAGCCGGCACAGGAGGAGGTCAGAGAAGGACTCCAGCCACGTGATATGGACACGGGCCATCCTCATTCCCATCTCTGCCTAGAAAGAAACACACCACAGAAACGATTTCTGAGCGCCTGCTGTGGGCAGGGCTCTTCCCGAGGCACAGGACCACATCGTGTTGGCTGTGGACGTACATTCTGCGGTCATTCCAGCTGAGAGATTCTTTGGAGCATGTTGACTGAAGAAGAGATGTGTCAAAAGGTAACAGGCTTCTCCCTGGGGTGATGAACATGATCTGCATGTTTGCCTTCCTGCATGGTGTCGCCAGCCACATAGGGCTGAGGGCCACTTGGACGGTGACTGGTCTGAAACGAGCTGTGCTGAAGTATAAAGACGCAGTGAGGAAAAAATGAAAAATAGCCCCTTAATACAGTGGTACCTCGAGATACGAGTGCCCTAACATACGAGATTTTTGAGATACGAGCCGTCGAGCGAGCGATTTTTGCTTTGAAATACGAGCAACATTTGAGATAGGAGTAATCGTGCGGATCGGCCGGCTGCAAATGACCCACCAGTTTACCGGGACTCGAGCATCTCAGTTTCCCATGCCTCAAGGTTGCAGAACGAATTAAACTCGTATCTTGAGGTACCACTGTACTTTTTTTTTTTTTAGAATGTATTACTTTGGAGATAGTTGATTAAATAGATATATTATTACAATTAATTTCACTTGCTTCTTTTTCCTTTTTTTTTTAAATGTATACTATTCTGATACAATCTCCTGTCTCCCTACACCAACTACTAAGCAATTCTCTGACACCACCTGGGTGTGCTATAACTTTCAGTCAATTCTGAGACTGTCTATGTATAGATATCATGAGGTCCCACTGGTCCAGGGCTCAGTCTCATGAGACAGTCCCCACTTGAGATGCCATTAGCAAGTCCAGGGTGATATAGCTGAGCTTGTGACTAATGAGCCACAAATCAGAGATTTCCATAACCCCTCCTTGGGTTCACTTCAATTTCTGGTGTGGCGCATAGAACCTAGAGAACCCTTTTACTCACTAAGTTATCAGTTTATTACAAAAGAAGATCATTCAGGAACAGTCCGGTGAAAGAAATGCATAGGGAAGTATACGGGGAGGGCTGAATTTCCACGTGATCACCAACCTGAAAACTCTCCAAATCCATCATAATCCCCAAATCCCATCTCATTACATAGGCATGACTGATTGAATAATGGACAGCAGGCCGATCCCTTTACTCTCCAGTCCCTTTCTTCTCTCTTTCAGTCCCATCCCCCGGACCTCCAATGATGTGGTTGGTTCCTCGGTCCTCAGTCTCCATCCTTAAATACTTTCCAGAAGTCACCTCATTAACGTAACTCAAGTGTGCTTGAAAGGGGCTTCTTATGAACATCCAGACACCTCTATTTCTGTTGTGCTCTTACCACTTAGGAAATTCCAAGGTTTTCAGAAGCTCTGTGCCAGAAATGAGATGGAGATCAAATATACATTTCTTATTGTACATCACAATATTACCACCTGCCTGCTAGAAATACAAACTTACCTCCGTGGCTCACATGACTTTTCTGGCGGACAGCAGTGGTCTAGACCAAGGCTCGGCAAACTTTTTCTTTCAAGAGTCAGGGAGTGAAGAGACTTTGCAGGCCACCTGGACTCTGTTATAACTACTCATCTCAGTCCCTGTAGTGCACAAGCAGCATAGATAATTCTGAATGAGTATGGCCTGGTTATGATAAAGCTTTATTCACACCCAACACTTAAAGATACAAAAACCTGTCTTAGCTTGCAGGGTATACAAAAGTGGTGGTGGGTGGGAGGCAGTCTGTGTTTGGCTTGTGTGCCATGTTTGCTGTGTCTAGAATATCATTTTTAATATATATATATATATATATATATATATATTTTATTGATTTTTACCGAAAGGGAGAGCGATAGAGAGTTAGAAACATTGATGAGAGAGAAACATCAATCAGCTGCCTCCTGCACGCCCCCCACCAGGGATGTGCCCACAACCAAGGTACATGCTCTTGACCGGAATCAAACCTGGGACCTTTCAGTCCACAGGCTGACGCTCCATCCACTGAGCCAAACAGGTTTCGGCTAGAATATCCTTTTGAGGGACCTGAGAAATAACTGGCTTCGAACAGCGTCATGTTAAGTAAAACCCATGGTAGATGAATTGTTTGCCATCCTTTCCGATCTCCTGCATTAGAATTCCATATCCACATCCTTTCCCATGTGGCTTTGCAGCACCAGTTAGGAGAATGTGGGTGGGGTGCATTTTCTCATGCCATGGAGCTAGGGCTTGACTTTGGGATTTGCCAATGGAAGGGAGGTAGGAGTGGCCCTGTGCCAGTTCTGGGTGGAGGCTTGTAGGAATTGTGTGTTTCCACTTACCTTCTTGGGACTTTTGTCAGCACCATGAAACAAGCTTTTTCTCGCTGGCTCTGGCCACTTCAGCTGACTCCCCTAATAAGCACGTGCGGAATAGACTAGAGCACACGCTTCTGCTGAGATACACGAATCCCAGCCTGGTTAGCAGCTTGAAGCAGAGCCGCCTAGACATGCCTGGTGTCGATCAGAAAATTCACCACTGACCCCACACAGATGAGTGAGGTCAATGTTTGCTGTTGCTGAGGCATTACTAGGATCCAGTGATTGTTTGTTACACAGCATTTGCTGACCACTACAAATTCTGTTTTCATTTCTCTTTGTTGAATCCTTTGCTCCCTATCTTGTCCTAATCAGCAACATCTGGGCATTACCCTGCCCATGGGAAAAAGGCACCGTGGCTGCTGCATTCCTATTGCCTTTGCTTCTAGGGTTTCTCAGTTGAAGGTTTTATTTATTTCAGCGGTTCTCAACCTTCCTAAGGCCACGACCCTTGCATACAGTTCCTCATGGGGTGGTGACCCCCAACCATGAAATTTTGCTACTGTGATGCATCATGATGTAAATATCTGCATTTTCTGATGGTCTTAGACGACCCCCTGTGAAAGGTTCATTCAACCCCCAAAGGGGTCGCGACCCACAGGTTGAGAACTGCTGGTTTATTTCATGCCAACAACAGGAGAAAGTCCATGGATCTAGATGCAATTGAATTTGGAAAGAACTCAAATAGAATCTCACTCACTTCTTCATTCCCCCAGTTACTCTTTCTGCTTCCTTTGGTTGTGTGTGTTTCCGATCCCCCTGTTTATTTTTAATTTCTACTTTATTTTAATTATTTAATAGGTGGCATCTGCACAGCGCCTGTCATTCATGGAGCAGTTTGTCGTCTGCTTATAGAATCACAAAAATATGTAATTTACTGCTTCCGCGGTGTCACCGTCACTCAGACTCCAGACCGCAGGGCTCTTCCTTCTGTATTTCAGGGAATAAAATCCGCAGAGGTGACCAGGCTCCTCTGAAAAGCCAGCATCCAGACTGGGCCGGAGCCCAGCAAATGGCAAATAGACAGGCTGTCCTTTTTCTGCCACTTTTGAAGCAAAAGTATGTTTTTTTAAATGTCCCCAGTGAACGTGACATGGATGACCTTCTCCATGACCGGTGTAGGGGAACATGCGTAGGACTGACTGCCTATGTTTCTCAAGCCAAGTCACCTCTTCTGTCTGGGGGCTGGGTGTTCTGGAGAGGGAGAGTCCAATGTTTATCCCACGACTCACGCTTCAGGAGCCTGACTGTAAAAGCTCAGTGAGTTCTGAGCCAGAGAATGCAGTTTACACAGAGAGGAAGGGGTTGAAGGAGGTGGAGAAAGAGGCCCCTCGAGCATAATTAGCAAAATGATCAGGACGATAAAAGTTATCAGCATCATCCTATCCGCTCCCTAAGTATTTTACCATTTTCAGAGTTTAGGATGAACCCGTTCTGGTTTTCTGATGATGCCTTACCATTCTGGCTTTCCATTCCCTCATCTTTAAAATGGGTTGGCTCAATGAAACAGCCTTTGAAGGCTTGGTCATCCCATGCTCTGATGAATTCCATGTTCATGATCTAATCTGAAATAATTTAAATTTGAAGTGTATAAGTATATCTACATGGGTGCTAGATAGACTGATCAGATCTGAGCTTCCTCTTTCAGATCGGAACCTAGTCCATTTCCTTGTAATTGCTGCGAAGCGCCTAATGTCCAGCTCAGACTTGGCGCCTGAAATGACATCGCTAGAGCAGCAGTTCTCAACCTGTGGGTCACGACCCCTTTGGAGGTCGAACGACCCTTTCACAGGGGTCGCCTAAGACCATCAGAAAACACCTATTTCCCATGGTCTTAGGAACCAACAGATCGCTCCTCGGTGTAGCAAAGTGTAGCCATGTAGTTTACCGTTGTACTATGAAGACTGTTACCCATGCTACACCACAATTCAAGACAAAAAATTTCATTTATTTGTCATTAGAAATAAATACTTCACAATATACAATTACATATTGTTTTTGTGATTAATCCCTATGCTTTCATTATGTTCAGTTTGTAACAATGAAAATACATCCTGCCTATCAGATATTTACATGACAGTTCATGACAGTAGCAAAATGACAGCGATGAAGTAGCCACGGAAATAATTTTATGGTTGGGGGTCACCACCCCATGAGGAGCTGTCTTAAAGGGTCACGGCGTTAGGAAGGTTGAGAACCGCTGTACTAGAGATCCATTCTTTTGCAAGAGGCCCTGAGGAAATGCCCTTGGACAGGTCACATCATAATATCACACTGGCCTGCTGCACCTCAGTGAGAACCGGCACAAGAGGTTAGTCAGCCAAGCCCTAGCACAGTCTGAAGAGGCTCTGATGGTAGCGTGGGCAGACGAAGTGACCGGGGAAGGGGATGATGCCCGCGAAGCAGGGATGTAGGGGCACATCGGATTGGGTTTCAAAGGAAAGAAAACATGTTGAGGGGAACAGAGAAGCTTTTGGGGCTGGAGAAGGTTTCCTGGAGCCAAGCAGTGGGGTTTCCAGACACCAGAACAGTCTGCCCTGGAACAGATTGTCACTGCGCTGGGAAGATGAGCCACCGGAAGCAGCAGGAACAACATGAGAGACTCCTGCCTGGGCTCTCAGCCTACACTCCGGGCACCGAACAGTCTGTTCTGTTCTCCGCAGAGCAGCCTGCGTGAGCATTGTCAGCCTCACATCAGACGGTGCCTTTCCTCCAGCCCTGCCCCCGGTTTCTGCCACACACAGGGCAGAGTGGGCATGCTCACCATCCCTGAGCAGATCCTGGCTCCTCCCTGCCCTCAAGTCCTCCCTGCCTCTCCCTCCCTCTCCCTGTTTTCCAACTGCTCCAGCTTTGGGTTTGCTCACAGAGCATCTCCTGTCTCATCCTTGGTCCTCGCTGTTCCCTCCCACTGGGACCTTCCTCTTTCAGATATGAACCTAGTCCATGTCTTCACTTTATCCAATTCTTTTCCCTCCTGGGATAACATCCTCAGTCACTATCCCTTGATGCTACTGTATTTCCCTTCACTGTACTTTTATCACTACATTATCTTATGAACGCAGTTATAATTTCCTGTTGGCTTGTTTATCTCTTTAGAATGTAGACATTCTGAAAGGGCAGGAACCTTGCTTGTTTTGTTCTTTGCTCTACATCCGGTTTCAAGGACAATGCCTCGTGTAAAGCAGATATTCCCAGATGGAGAATTGAATGGATGAATGAATAAGTGAATGAGTGAGTGAACGAACAAATAGCTTCAGTGTCTGGTTGCCAGGCTACAGACTACATGTGCTTGGACGTACTCGCCTTATTGAAATTTCCTCTAGCTGCGTGAACATTTGTACTCCATGGGTGCTAGATAGATAGATTGAGAGATATAGATGGATGATGGATAAAATCAGGGTATTGGTCTCAGCGTATTGACATTGGAAGAGATCGATAGTGTTAAAGGATGAATGAAGGAGTTCATCTTAATAACATCTGTCCATTATCACACCAGGAAATAGACCACAAGCCACAGGAATTGATCTTGACTTTCAGAGGGATTCCAAAAGCGAGTCGGGGAGAGGAACTCCATTCTCTGTTCCTATAGGGGTTCGAGTGTTTGGTATGGAGGGTTTGTAACTTATTCACAAAATAGAGTCAGAGCTAGACGAACTCCGAGGGCCCTCCATGATTCTAACCATTTCTAGCACCATACCTTGAACTCATGTCGCTCTTTGGTCTTTCCCCCACTAATTGCATTTTATCTACTCTGTCTTATATTATTTGCGTCTGGAAAACGTCTTCCAACAGCTAACTTCAGATTTGATCATTACCTAGAGGGCTGAACAGGTGGTAGATACTTCTTGGCTTGATTGGACTGTATTCTTGAAAGTATTATTGTTTCTAGCCGGTGCAGTCAGGAAGGGCTTCTTGGAGGAGGAAAGGCTTGAACTTGACATTGGCAGATGGATAAAGGTGGGAAGAAATAGAGGAAAGAAATAGAGGAAAGGAGGAAATTTAAGTAGAACAGTGCCAGCAAAAGGCTCTAAAATCCGGAAGGATTAACAGCTCCCGCTCTAGGAGTTCCTTATGTATAATAAAGAGGGGAAAAGAACAGCCGCTCTTCCCTACTAAGCTTCATGCAAATTCTCTTCCCAGGTACAGTGACTGAAAGTCTGGCACACATCTGGGCACACACTTCTAACTGGTATACATTTGAACCATAGTTGAGTTTTGAGTTTATTTATTTATTCCACTTTTTATTAATGTATTACATGTGTACATATCTTCCCATTCCCTCCCCTCCCCTCACTCCCATACATGCCCTCACCCCCTAGTGTCTTGCCTCCATTGGTTATGCTTATGTGCATGCATATATGTCTCAGAATATGTCTGTTGATCTCTTATCTACCCCACCTCCTCCCAATCTTCCCGCTGTAATTTGACAGTCTGTGTGATGCTTGACTGCCTCTGTATCTATCTTTTTGTTCATCAATTTATAATGTTCTTTATCATCTGCAAATGAGTGAGATCCTGTGGTATTTTTTTTTTTCATTGCCTGGCTTATTTCATGTAGCATAATGTTCTCCAGTTCCATCCAGGTTGCTGCAAATGGTAAGAGTTCCTTCTTTTGTATGGCAGCATGGTATTCCATGGTGTAGAGGTACCACTGTTTTCTGATCCAGTCATCTGCTGATGGGCACCTGGGCTATTTCCAAATCTTAGCTATGGTGAATTGTGCTGCTAAGAACATAGGGGTGCATATATCCTTTCTGACGGGTGTTTCTAGTTCCTTAGGATAATTTCCTAGGAGTGGGATTACTTCCCTCTCAAGACTGCTTTTGCTGTGTCCCATAGATTTTGTATTGTTGTGTTTTCATTGTCTTTGTTGCCATGATGTTTTTTATTTCTTCCTTGGTCTCTCTGGTAACCCAGTCATTGTTTAATATCATGCTGTTTAGTCTCCTTGTTTTTTATTTCTTTGGATTGCTTTTATTGTAGTTGATTTCCAGTTTTATGCCATTGTGATATGAGAAGATGCTTGATATGATTTCTACCTTCTTGAATTTGAAGAGACTTTAACTATGACCCAACATATGGTCTATCTTTGAAAATGACCCATGTTTAGAAAGCCATATTCTGTGGCTTTGGGGTAAAATGTTCTGAAGATGTCAATTCTTTTTATTTGGTCTAATGATTCATTTAGGATTGATATTTCTTTGTTGATTTTTTGTTTAGAGGATTTGTCCAATGGTGATAGTGGAGTATTAAAGTCTCCTACTATGATTGTATTGCTGTCAATCTCTCCCTTGATATCCCTCAGGAGGTTTTTTTAATGTATTTGGGTGCTTCTTATTGAGTGCATATATGTTTACCAGAGTTATTTCTTCTTGTTGGATTGTTCTCTTTACTATTATAGAGTAGCCTTCCTTATCTCTTGTTATGCCCTTCACTTTGAGAACTAAGTTGTCAAATATCAGCATTGCTACCCCAGCATTTTTTCATTTCCATTTGCCTGAAAAATCATTTTCCATCCCTTCATCTTCAGTCTGTGTGCATCTTTTTTTCTGAGGTGGGTTTCTTGTAGACAGCAGATATATGGGTTGTGTTTTCTTATCCTATCCATTAATCTATGTCTTTTGATTGGGGCATTTAATCCATTTACATTTAAAGTTATTATTGATAGGTACTTATTTGTTGCCATTTTTGTTCTCTACCCCTGTGTTTCTTCTTTGCTTCCTATTTCTTTTTTTTATAGCAGACCTTTTAGGATTCCTTGCATTGCTGGTTTGGTGGTAATAAATTATCTTAGTCCTTTTTTGTTTGTGAATCTCCTAATTTCACCTTCAATTTTGATCGATAGCCTTGCTGGGTACAGTATTCTTGGATTCAGACCCTTTCTTTGCAAGACTTTGTGTATTTCATTTTATTCCCTTCTAGCCTGATGAGTTTCTGTTGAGAAGTTAGTAGCTAATCTGATGGGGGTTCCTTTGTAGGTAACTTTCTGTCTCTCTCTGGCCACTTTTAAGATTCTTACTTTGTCATTGGTGTTTGCCAATTTAATTATAATGTGCCTTGGTGTCGGTATTTTGGGGTTCATTTTGCTTGGAACTCTGTGAGCTTCTTGGATTTGTGTGGGTTCTTTTCCCCCTATATCAGGTAAGTTTTCTGTCATTGTTTCTTCAAACAGGTTTTCTATTCCTTGCTCAGTTTCCACTCTTTCTGGAACCCCTATTAGGCGGATATTGTTTTGTTTCATATTGTCCCAAAGTTTCCTAAGGCTCTCCTCCTGCTTTTTAATTTTTTTTTTTCTGGAAGCTGCACTACTTGGATATTTTTTCCTACCTTGTCTTCTAGCTCACTGATGCCATAGTCTGCTTCTTCTAGCCTGTTCTTGATGTTTTCTATTGAGTTCTTTACAGCGGCGATGTCTTTTTCATTTCTTCTTGGTTCTTCTTCATTTCCTCTTGGTTCTTACTCATATTGTCGAATTTGTCTTCCATTCTTTTCAGCCACCTTATGACCATTTTCTGAGGCAGTGTGTCTTAATTTATTTATTTGTGATTACACAAGAGTCAATTTGTGATTCACACCCTGGGTGCAGTGTTTCTGGATTGACCTCCAAGACTATAGGTCCTCTCTAGCCTGTGCTTAGGTCCTGCTTTCCCTGTGGCACTCAATACCAGTTTGTGGGAGTGGGCTGCCCCAGAGCTTATTCTTTGATGGTCACTCTCTGCTCTATCCCCAGATTCCAGAAAAAACAACTTTCCCCTGCCATCTCCTATGGTGTCCCCAACTGGGTGATCCTATGTATTGGGCTCAGCAATCAGAAGCAAAGATCTGAGGAGGAAAGAGCACAAGTATGTGAATCCCCTCCCCTCCTTGTGTCCAAGCAGCTGGCACACTTTTAAAACTCCCAGGCTGTCCCTCTGCATCAGATCAAAATGGGTTGCTTTCTGAAGATCCCCTGTGTTAGCAGCTCTGAGGACTCTCTTCCACATTCATGGATCATGCCAGCCCCAATAGCCAGGGATCTCTCCAGGCACAGACTTTCCACCGTCCTCCAGCTCTTGCAGTGTGTGCACTTTTCTGTCCTGTGGGACCAGAGATTTCACCTAATCTCAGGCGAAATCCAACCTTTCCATGGTGGAGCGTAGAGCTCCTGTGAATCCGTGTGTTTGCACCCATAGTTGAGTTTATTTAGCTGTGCAACCAAGATCAACTAATAAAGTGGGATTTTAAAAATTTAACTGGAATACATATAGACCAAATTACTGAAACAAGTGATAAAAATAGAAAATGTGAAAAAATGTTTATAATAACCCCAAGTTTGAATTTCTATTTTCTCTCCCCTCACAAATACTGTACACCAACTTTTGGCCCCTTCTGTATATAGTCAAAACTTAGTTATTTAATCCCAAGACCTATAGAAAAAGAGAGAATGAATATTGGCTCTCAGTTCTTTAAAGGTATAGAGAAGGAACTCAGGTTACAAAATTATCTTATCTCAGAAAAAAAAGACGATCCTTCATACCATTGTTGCCTTTTAAAGGTAAACTGTGTAATCAGCTCACTTGTCAGGGTGTTTAAGGTAAAGAACATTAAAATAATTGCCGTGGTTGCTGCACTTTCTCGGTGCTATAAAAAACACAGAACAGAGCCTGCCAATCACTTATTTGGCTGCTTGGATGAAGGAGTTTGATGGAGGCAACAGTCTGCAACAACTAAACAAGACACCTGCAGAATGTGGGCTCTCTGTGGCTGGCTTGATGGTATTTCCAGAGTGAATCTGAGAGCCGAATCAGAGGCAGCTTTTCTATTGGGGCATGGGGGCATAGGGGTGGTTAATTAAGCTACTAGTCTCCTTTGCACAGCTGTCAAGGGATGAAACCCCATCCCGAGGCTGCCAGTGTCATGAGGTTCATGACAAGAGTTTCATTGTGTTCTTGCTCCAATAATATTGCCAACTACTGGGGTCTGTGAAGAAGCTCCCTACGAGTAGGACACCTCTTGTCTCCGCTGGTTGGGAAAAAGTTATGAATTAAAGAGTACGAATGTACCATCCTGGTGTGGCTCAGTGATTGAGCGCTGACCTATGAACCAGGATGTCATGGCTCAATTCCTGCTCAGGGCACATGCCCGGGTTTCGGGCTCGATCCACAGTGGGGGTGTGCAGGAGGCAGCTCATCAATGGTTCTCTCTTTTCTTTGACATTTCTATCTCTTCCTCTCTGAAATCAATTAACAATATATTAAAAAACAATACCAGTAACAACAAAACTAAGAACTTTTTTTTTTTTTAAAAAAGAGTATGAATGTGTTCATCTACATCACTGATAACAACTCATTTGGAGCTTCACGTGTGTTAGTTTTGTGAGCCAAGTGGGTTTGTCAATTCTAAGCCCCAGAATCAGGCAGGCTCATTCGCCCAATCCAGGTAGCACTGAGCAGGATAGGGATTTTCACAGGGAAAGGGCTGTCCTGGCAAGCATTTTGGGAGAAATTCCTATTCCTCATGGATTGGTTGGTTCCCAAAGGTAATAAAGTTAGGATTCAGGGGAGCATCCTTAGTTGTTTTTCTCAGACTCGCCAGTGGAATGAATGGCATGGTGAGAGACAGGAGAGACCGACATTTATCACTAATAGCATTCCCTCCAGTGGGAAGGAAACTCCAGAATTGAAGAAAGGCTGTAAAGGAAGGTGGCCCTTGCTGGCTGGCCAAGTTGTCGGCCACGCCCACTCAAGCGTACTCCATCCTCTGTATTCTGCAGTCTTCCCAATTCTTAATGCAGGCAGTCCTTCCACCTCTAACCCACTGTGCTAAAGATTAGTGTTCTTCCAGGCACCAAAAGTAAATAGGAGGATACAGAACAGTGAAGTGGCTCTTAGATCCTCTCTCTGCTGTGTCCCCCCAAGGCTTCTGCCGCGTCGCGGACTGATATTATCTCCCATTTATGGGAAGGCATCAGTCTTTTCAGGGCCCTCCCGGAATTCTCTCCCCACACT
Organism: Lasiurus borealis; assembly: GCA_004026805.1. Lineage (NCBI taxonomy): Eukaryota > Metazoa > Chordata > Mammalia > Chiroptera > Vespertilionidae > Lasiurus > Lasiurus borealis. The sequence continues at coordinate 14,200 of PVJN01028631.1, forward strand.
GTAATTTACCACGCATGCTATCCCCGGACTGCATTTCTGCAGACACTGCTCTTACTGAGTCACTCAAATTCTCTCAGTCTCCTTTCCCTCATAGGTAAACTGGGTGTGTTTATGATTTCCCTGCGTGCCTCCCTTGTACTGTTGGTGAAAGGCTCAAATGAATAGAAAAGGGTCTTGTAAATGGAAATTTGTTATGAATATGAGGGTGAACCAAGCCATCTTAGGAATCTCATTTCCTCCTATTGTCTATCAGGTCAAGTTTGCACAACTGGGCTTGGTGTTCAAGGCCTTCTTAATCAGTCATGTTCCAGACCACCTGTTTCTTCGTTACCCTACTATTCTGGTTCTTTTTTTCCTTTCCTCCCTCTCCTTCTGAGAAGCCTTCCAGCATGCTCCTACCCTCAGGAATCTTCTGCTCCTTTCAGCTCTTTTAGGTTCTGCTGTCAGACTCCATGGGTCTCCACCGTGGCTTCACAATTAGAACACTAAGAAAGCTTTCAAATGATATTGCTGCCTGTTTTTCACCCCAGAACAACTGAATTAATCTGTCTTGAGATGGGGCCAGGAGAGCATGTTCTCTCAAAGCTCTCTAGTGACTCTCATGTATAGCCAGGGTAAAGGACCTTAGTCCAGTGGTCGGCAAACTCATTAGTCAGTAGAGTCAAATATCAACAGGACAATGATTGAAATTTCTTTTGAGAGCCAGTATTTTTAAACTTAAACTTCTTTTAATTCCACTTCTTCAAAATAGACTCGCCCAGGCCATGGTATTTTGTTTTCCAGGACAATCTGCTTTCTATGGGTTATACTTACTGAATTTGACTCTATCATCTGAACTCAACAAGCATTGCTGAGTTCTGTGTGGTGTGTCATAAACTGAGTCCAATCAGTTTATGACATTCAGATTTATTATGTTTGCTTGGTGGACAGGTGCCAGGCATCAACCAGAGGTATCTTTATATGGAGGACCCATTGACCTCTTGGGAAAGCATTCATTTTTGGGGTCTTGGGAGTCAAGAATCGACAGAAGTAAACCTTTAGAACCAAACATTCAGAACCACCATTAGGAGGCAATGGTGAGGCATTGCTGTGTTAAAAAAATTTCTCTGGTGGATTTAAGGCCTGAATGTTTAAGGCAAATTGTGTGTGTGCGCGTGCACGCGTGTGCGCTATTCACTTCATTGAATAGTACACACTGGCCTTTCTTTGTGCTCTACGCTCACGTTTCTTCTCCTTGCCAACAGGAAGCTATGAGAGGTTTTGTCAAATATTTATGGGGATTTGATGGTTTTAATTGGGGAAGAGAGTTAGTAACATCTTGGACTCAAGAATGAAATTCCATTTTCAACAGATACATTCACTATTATACTGATTTCTCAGGCACTGAGAGAGATGCTGTGTGCATGCGAGATTATACACCCACCAAAGTATCCCCCTTCTTGCACAGGGGCTGTTCTCCTTCTGATCATTCTTTCAGGTTGACCAACTCTGGGCAACTTCAGGTTGGTTGCGATTTTAAGAGAATGTCCCCATTTCATTTCTGTTGTTCTTTGATGAGATATTGCAATTCGATAGACAACCAAGCATTATGTACCCGGGCTCCTGCTCTCCCTGGGTCCTCTTGATATCTGCTCTGCTTGGATACGCATCAGGGCACATCCGGTCTCCATGGGCTGCACTCAGCCATTCTTCTTCAGGACACATCCAGCCATGGTTCCTGTTTGCCTCACTCTGGTCTGTGAAAGACACCAGGCTTGATTATGCCGCACTGCCGCTGAGCACGGAGGAATTCCTCACAGATCCAAGACATCCGACTGTTCATTGTACTTCATTGCCAGCCCTACCTACGACCCTTTAGATCTCATTCCTAATCAGTCATTTGGCATAAACTCAATAGCAGGCTAGACCTGACAGGCCCATTGTTAGCAGTGACTAAGATACCTTATCACGTCAATAGTGCCCGTTACAAATTTCTACCTGGGCTCCTAATTTGGATGGTTTTGTATCTACTGAGTGGCTGATTTTTAAGGCCTTTAGATCAGTATCCAATAGTGAGTATTCCTGTAATGGTGCATGTAGGGACATTATGGTTGAATCCAGTCTGTGTTCACGAATGGAATTCAAACACATTTTGTGTGTTTGATAGAATAGTGGGTGTATTGGTCGACCAGAAGAAGTACTTCATGGTTTACTGGCTGGCTCCCTGCTGGCTAACTGGCTTACATGTTTCTTGGTTTCCCTTCTTCCTAGAGTTGTTCATCTCTTTCTGTGGTTTCCGAAACCTGGAAGTCATGACATTCCTTGGGAACTCTGAGTACTTAGAGCTCCAAGAACTTTTTCCTTCATAATTAGAAAAGACTATGTTAGTGTTTCTTGGGCTGTGGTTAGATAGTTGATCATGCCATGAGTTACCTCCCTAATGGTAAGTTTAACTAAGTAGGCCATAGATTTGTAGCTACCAGGTTGAGTAAAACCTATTCCAGAGGCAGTCTCCCAGGCTCTTTATGACTCAGAGATATTGGGCTGATGTGACTGTTGCACCAATGGCCTTCAATGGCTCTGGCATTTCACATGCGCATGCGTGTGTGTGTGTGTGTGTGTGTGTGTGTGTGTGTGTGTGCGCGTGTATCTATGGTCTGCAAGAATTTTGGTATATGTCACCTGCTACGGCCCAGAAGTGTGCTGAGTAGCACGAGAGCATTTTTGCACTTGTAGGATGCTTTTCAAAACTGGCATTTATTTCCATAATTTTTCCTTCCTCTCTCAGTGTCAGGTGGCACATCTGTGGAGACTGCAGCCCTGTTCCCTGGCCCTGGATGAGATTGATGAGGGCACCTGCTTTCTTCCTGTTCAGCACAGAGAGAGAGGCACAAGGGTCGTGGGCTCAGCAGCCAGCATCTGAATCTTATGGAGATTTCAGCAAGTATGCTGGGAGGACATATGCTTGGCATTATTTTTCCAGAGTTGGGAATGGAGCCAGAAGCACTTTATTTCATTCATTCCTTTATTCAACAGGGTTCAGATTTTTAATGTGCATCATTCCTTGTTTTGAGAGCTGTGGGGGAGTAGGGAAGGCAGATTTTTATAAGACATCTTTGCTCTCAAGTTTGGGGAGAGAATACACACACACACACACACACACACACACACACACACACTGATATACATCAGAGTAAAACAGTGCCATGAATGAGGAGAAAGCAGCCCCAGATGCTCACGAGGGTGGGTGAGAGGCTGTCAGTCTGAAGAGTGGACTTCCTCTATACTGCCGTGATCCTATCTTCAGCTTGATGGTCATTCTCAGGCTTAAGTGGTCTAGCTGCACACAGAAATCAACACAAAGGATAAAAAGGAGTATCTGTGTTTACACTGAGAACCAGGAGCCAGGGATGGAAGAAATGGGGGTCTATCTGTTTGCCTCAGTAGAGTTTCTGGGTTGCATTTGAGGCAAATCAGCATGCCTCTCTGAAAAATGAAAGTTGTAGATTTATTTACTCACGTGCCCAGTGAATCCAGCCCTTAGAGGTTCTGGAAGAAGTCCTTCCTCCACTTAACACTGCCTAGCGGGCCTACTAACATGTGAGGATGGAGGGATTTACTCAGAGGTCTGAATTTTGATCAATTATTGATTCATGAAGGCATTTCTGTCTGGTGTTGGGGATAGGGCTCTTGGCTAAAACTCAGCTGAGGGTTGAGATCCCAGGGGATTAGATAAAGAGCCCCGGCCTTGTTGCTCCCCCAGGGGGTAGGAAGATGCTTGGAAAGAGGGAGGAAGAGAGGCCAGTTTCCCGGGCTGTGTTTTGGATGGTGCCAAGTTTTCTGGGAAAAGAAAGACGAGTCTCCCCCTTCCGGGAGCTGAATCTCCAAAGGCTCTCCAGTTTGTGATCTTTTATTCATGCCCATAATCTGTCTGGCTCTATCTTTGGGAAATTACTTCTATTTTGTGCACTTAATTGTTTAAATTGCTGTGGGTTTGCTGCATTTTAAAAAAGTTCAATAAAAGATGTGGAAAAGATTGACAATAAAATGTTGAACAGATGAAAATAACCTTTTCAGATTCACGAATCCAGGTTCATCTTGTAAATACTGAATTTGTAGGCCTAGAAACTCCCTGAGAGGCTGTTGATGTTTTACTTGTACATGATCAGAAAATAATAGAAATAACAACATTATAGTTGTGAATTTTTGAACACCTATAATATGTTAAGCACTCAGGATTTGACATCAAATTCAACAGACACAGATGAAAGAATCTGAGATTTGGCTCCTGGTGACTGTGTGACTTCAAGGACTTGACCTCTGTGACCTCTCAAGGTGCTCAGAGATGCTCCTCTAGCCAAGTTAGGGAATGTTCCAGAAAGATCTTCCTCTACCCCTCTTCTGGCTTTGAGAAGAATCCTGTAATGCCTTCTCATTTTTATTCATGGCACCACCCAAGGAAGAAACTGAAAATGAGAATTCTGTGGACCTTTTTCCAAAATGCCTGCAGAACTGGTCTTGGCTATCAAACCTGAGAAAGTTGGAGCTGACTAATAACAGAGACGTGACCACAGCAGCTGCCACAAGGAAGCCTTTGAAACTTTGCTTCCTTCCCCCCGGTGACACTTCGCCCTTTCTAACTATGCATCTAAGGGCATGATCCCTGTTTTCTTTACACTGGGCATTACTTGATCTCGCTGACCTCTTTCCCGACAACATCCAGAATTCTTTGTTCCAGCAAATCAGAGACGTGACCTGTTCACTCATTTATCAGTTGCCTGTGGTGGGTACATCATTGCAGAAGTGCTTAAAGCAATGCCCTAAGCTGAAATGGCTAACCTTCCTCAGCACTGGTGTTTGTTGGGATAGGACTGAATGCTGTCTGTCAGGGGTCCACAAACTTGAGGACCACGTGCTCATGGTTGAATTGCTCGTCTCATTGATGGTTTATGGAGCCCCCCTGACTGCAGAATTACTACTTCTCAGGGGGCATTTGGAAATATGTGTGTGTGTGGGGGGGCTTTTGTTGACCCAATGATGTGGGCAGGAGAGGTAACGATGGATCCTACATTCTGCATGAATTTTAAAGGTGCCAATGGGTGTGGGTGTCGGAGGAAAACATTTTGATTATGAAGTAAGCCTAGATCTTCACTGTTCTACGTATAACACCAAGTGTTTTGGGCACAGTTCCAATCTGCGCTCACTTTCCCAGGGACCTTAGTTAAGGTGTAAATTGAGAAAGATTGCATTTTTTTCCTTTCAGAAATTTACCAAGAATTGCTCACAGCATTCTGAGCATGGGAAATCATTATCACCAATGGCAACGCCTCTCCCCGTGTCAGCCGCTGCCCTGCAACATACCTGCAGCAATCTGTGCGCAGAGCTGCCTGCTTCCCGGCGAGTCTATGTAAAGACACACGCGTCTGGCTGCTTCGTGATGTCTTCTGGTTAATCACCCTCCTGCGCAGTCACAGGCTGGAAAACATTATTTCGTGCCTTCTTTTCTTATGTACTTCTCCGCCATGCTATGGGGAGTGCGTAGCATTGGTGGTGGTCTTTGCATGTTTTAAGTTGATGTGTCTTAAGACTGAGAATGCAGTCTTATTGTGAAATGAGGTAAGTTGTGCTTTACTTTGCTAAGGAGGTTACTAAGATTTGTTCACCATTTTGAAAAAATGAACTCGCTGATAGAAACAATGCTCGGATTGTCTGAGTCACAAATGCATGACACATCGGCCTGCGTCGCCAGGTGTCACATTCATAGTGATTCTTTCAGATAGAGTTGTGACTCTGCCTTCCCGTGTCATCATGATCACAGACATACTGAGTTATGATTGCAAATTACTTTAATCTCTCCATTTACTTACAGTTAGGGCCATATAATTCTGTTTTTTAAATACTATGTCTTTTTATTCCTTCCAGAGAGAGGAAGGGAGAGAGAAAGAGAGAGAGAAACATCAATGATGAGAAAGAATCATGAATCAGCTATCCCCTACTGAGGATTGTGTCTGAAAGCCCGGCAGATGCCCTGACTGGGAATTGAATCCTGACCTATATAGGTCAACACTCAACCACTGAGCAACACCGGCCAGATTCTATGTCTATTTTTAAAAACTACATGGGCAAGGCATATTATCCGTGGCTTTCATTTCAGGAGAGCAAAGGGAATTTTACTATGAGCTTGTTATAAGAAGGGATGGTTGGTCCAATGGTTCTGATGGAAAACCCCTGGAGCAGTCAGCACTGGCACGAAGGCAGCAGTGGGCCACTGCCTCGGTCCCTTCATGGTCAACATGGGCATCTCGCTTTCTGTGTCAGGGCTTTCTCCACGGTCTCATAACTCAGCTCAAGGTCAATTTGCTAAATATTAATTGCAGTTTATCTATTGATCAGATAATCTAAAGTTCACCTTCCTTCTAAGTGTTTTCTTTTTCATTCAGGTTCTGTAAACTTTTTGCATTTTTTTGCTCTATAGTACAGTACCACATTCTCCCTTTCTCTCCCTCTCTCTTTCTCACACACACACACTTTTGCCTTATTAATCATTCTCTCCCTCTTTCTCTTCCTCTCTCCCTTTCCTTCTCTCTCTCCATTTCGATGTCTTTTTACATATATGAATGCACACATTTCTTTTTTTTTTTGGAATACATTTGAGGTTAAGTGCATAGTGATACTGCTTTGCCTCTACTACTTTAGTACAGTGGTACCTGGAGATACGAGTGCCCTAACATACGAGATTTTTGAGATACAAGCCGTCGAGTGAGTGATTTTTGCTTTGAAATATGAGTAACATTTGAGATAGGAGTAATTGCTTGGATTGGCCGGCTGCACACGACCCACCAGTTTACCGCAACTCGAGTGTCTCATAGTTTCCCACGCCTCAAGGTTACGGAATGAATTAAACTCGTATCTTGAGGTACCACTGTACTTATATCCTAAACTCAAGGACACTCTCCTCTGAAGCCACCCTGTACCTAAACACAAGGACACTCTCCTCTGAAGCCACACACAATGAGGAAGTTGACATTGACCATGCTACCATCATGTAAATATGAGCGTGGGTCTTCTTCACAGACCGTGCTTGTTCCAGTAATGTTGAGAGGGACAGGACCCACCTCGGGCCACTCGTTTCGTTTAGCGCCATAGCTTCCTAGCTTCCTTCTGCCTCAGTTTGCTTTATTTCCCATGACCTTGACATTTTTAAGAACAAGTTAGTGACTCGGCAGACGGTCCCACGGTTTGACGTTGTCTGATGTTTCCTCATCAGTACAGCCAGGTTGTGCATTTTTGGCAGGACCGAGACAGCAGTGATGCTGTGTTCCTCTCAGTGCCCCGTTTCAGAAGGGACATGGACTTGGCTTTCCCAGGAGCGACAAAGCAAATAAAACAGCGAGCTTTGACCACTGTGGTGGTGACAGTCTGGGTTCTCCACGTAAAGCTAATTAGCAGGCATTTTTAAGAGGAGATACTTTGAGACCATGTACATAAGATTGTCAGGCTAAAAATTTTACCCTGGAGTGGAAGCATCTATGGGTGAATCTTGCCTGAATCCATTGTCAAATGGCAATTTCTGCTCCATGATTTGTTCTACACTTAGGAGTTGGCTGTCTCGTGCCCGGTAGCACTCCCATGTAAACGATGTGTGTGTGTACCGATGGGTTCTTATTTTAGTCTATTTGTTTTTAAACCTTATCATTGATTTCATTTTCATATCACTTTCTTGTTTCACTTTTATTTTTGCCATAGACATTTTGCTCATTTAAAGGATGTTATTCTTTCCTTAATCCAACTAAACATACTGATTTCCACCCCTCGATAAAGGGATATAGATTGCTTTTGCGATTCAATTGCTCCTTTTGTTAGCTTTCGCTCTCAGTGTGGTATTTCTTTACGTGGCTGGGAATTTTGATTGGTGGCTTCTTTTTGCGAGAAGATCTTATTTATTCCCTTTCTTCCCTCCTGATCCCGAACAGATCCTGTAATGGCAGCCTTTGTTTTCAGCCCAGCCGCATTACCAGGGACATTATTAAGCCCGTTCCCGAGCCAGCGGGTGCCTTGCTTGGTTCCTGACCTTGACACTGGATTCATATTGCTGTGCCCCCCGGAGCAACTGCGAGCAGCTCTTTCCTGCCTCCTTTTCAAGCAATAAGTGTGTGCACAGGGGAGAGTCGGTGGGGGAACCTACCTCCAGCTCTCAGCAGCCAGGCCGCCTCCACCCCTGCTGGCACGGAGGAATTGAGTCCCGGGTTAGCCCTGCCTCGGCCTGGGTCTGTGATTTCAGAGCTGTTTACACTCTGGAACCGCTCTTCTCTTCCTGATCCATTAAGACATGCACTTGTTTCTGAGCCCGGCGGTATGTTGATGCTGTTTTAAATAGATGGTTGCTCACACGTTTGGAGCCAGGGCGGTAATGTCAAAGCGTGAACTTACTGAGCTACTGTGATTGAAAGTTTTTTTTTTCACTTCCATTAAGCAAAAAATAGCATTCCAGTAGGATGCTTTTGAACGTCAAGAAGCTGCCGGCACACATTCTCAGGTCAGAGAGCTTGGAGAGAGAGTTTATGTCCCTCCCTCCCTGAACAGCAGAATCCGCGAATGCACCCCGGAGCCGGCCCTGGCCTAGCTCTCGGTGCAGGTGCAGGAAATCCTCCACGGGAGGCGAGGCCTTTGCACGTGGCTCACGTGTGAAAACCTTCTCTGCCCACTGCGCGCTCTGGCCGGAGCGCCAAGGGCACACGCGCCAGGTGTGGCTGAACTGGGAGTTAACTCAGAGACGTGTACATCCGGCCCGCTTCTTCACGCGGACACGCGCCATCCACTTTTCAAAACCCACGCCCTCACTGCCCGGGGCAATCTTTATAGATCCTTCTGAGCAAGGTCACCCTTGCTCTCATCGGCACGGAATAAGCAAGTTTTCTTCCTATCGGGTCCGAATCGAACTCCTGGTTCCTGCGTCCACAATGACACAGATGTCACTCCTGAAGGAGAGCTGGCCTGGCATGAGAGAACATCTGTTTGCTCTCTGACTTTCCCCTCCTTTGGGCTCACTCCTCCTCGTTCCTTTAGGGGTCTCTCATTATCCTGTCCGCCCCTCTTGAGAGAGGTGTTGTGGGTTTTCTCGGCCACTGTGTATTTCTTGGGCTGGTGAGCTTATGCAAAAGAACAGGTGAGGATTGTCCACGGATGAGAGAGATGAGTTCACTTTGGTCTCTCGGTCGCACGCCCCTCAGCTGTGACAAGGATGCAGCCGGCTCCTGGTTGGCTTGGTGGTGTAACTGGAGGGTGTGGTGACATTTGCGTAGAGGAGGGGTCTTGCAGCTTCTTCTCCCACCAGAGGTGTCTGAATCCTCACTGTCTCCATTGGGCTGGTGAGCAACGCAAGGCGGTTCTCCAGTCCTGCCTCTGCCCAGATGCAGCCTGGACGTGGTCACCTCAAGCCACTTCTGCAGCCAAGAGGATGGCGTATTGATGGCTGACAGGTGGGAGGGGTGCAGATGGGTTTTTAGGTAGAATTTTGTTTTCTACCTTTTGGCTTGTTGCTGGAAGGCATGTCATGCTATAATCTTATTGTCGTATAATTTTGATTTCAATAGTTTAGACTTACTTTTTTTTTTTAAGTACTTGTGCATTGGGGACTTGTGAGGATTAAGTAAAGAAACACTAATCTATTTTGCTAAACTGAGGCTCTGGAAAGAACAGGTTCTCACTGGCCAAAACTACTAGGAAGTGCGCCTGTGTGCTGAATGGTTTAGGGCCGTGGTCGGCAAAGTGCGGCTCTCAAGCCACATGTGGCTCTTTGGCCCCTTGAGTGTGGCTCTTCCATAAAATACCACACCTGGGCGAGTCTGTTTTGAAGAAGTGGCGTTAGAAGAAGTTTAAGTTTAAAAAATTTGGCTCTCAAAAGAAATTTCAATTGTTGTCCTGTTGATATTTGGTCTGTGGACAAATGAGCTTGCTGACCACTGATTTTAAGGAATGTTTCCCCAGGGGCTTCATGAATGCTGTGGTCTTGTGTTGCATTCTGTAATTAAAGGGCTCCATGATCATGTGATTTGGAAATTATGCATAATTTGCCTTCCTCTTAAAGAGAACTTCTCATCTGATCTTATGAATGACCATAAAGGCAGTAAAGAGCTTGTGTTAACTCTGTTTAATCAACCATTGGCCATGCTTATTTGGCTATGGAAATCCTTGCCATGAAGACTATGTTACCCATCAACACCCCGGAAAGTTGGCATTCCATTACACACATTGGGGGGCATGCATTGTGAAGCTACATGGCAAACCTGTGAATGTCTATGTCCCTTGGATTCACTCACAGACACACACGTGCCTGTCACGTGCTTCAGGAGACATTGTCTTGCTTCTCCTTGGGAATACATGTGAGAATACATCCCACAGGGGATACCATCAACCCTATAGCAGTGCTGTTCCCGAGTGAGGTGGCATGGAGTTCTTTGTATCAGGAATGAGAAAGGCGGAAAGGAAAGATGCCATCCAAACGAGGCAGAGGGTGGAGCTGCTAATACCAACACTACCTGGTAGAGCTTTGGGGTGAAAATTTATAAAAATGGCTGATATGCGGAGATAGGAAAGAGCACATTAGCTGGAAGCAGCCATTTCGGCAAAGGCAAGAAAGAAGAAATTAATGAACGGAAGTTGGGCGTGTGGGAGCAGGTATGTCCCATGTCTTGGCTGATGCCTGAGGATGATGTGTTGACAAAGAAGCAAGTGCTGCTGTGGAGGGAGAAATGTAAAGAGCAGCCGACGAAGGATGAAGATAGACATGAACGGTGTTCGGGACCTCCTGGGAGGACATGATAGGATGCAAATAATTTTCATGGACCAACGCCCCTCTGTCTGCTGTTAGACAAATTCCGTATGATTGCCGGCCCCAGTAGAGGCTGCAGGGATGGAGGGCGCGGCCAAATTGGGAGAGGACAAGGGGTAGAGAGAAAAACCCAGCTCCATGCAACTGCTAGGTTCCCAGTGACTGGGATTCGGGGGTTGCGGAAGGGTCCTCCTCTCCTCGGGCCTCATAAAAATTGGCTTCCCCTCCTTCCTCCAGGCAACACGGAGTTGTCAATGAAGTTCTTAGCTGGAGGCTACCCAATCACCGTCCAGTCATTAGGAGATAAAAAGTATCGATCATTATGTGTCTGCTGCTCGTTGGAACAGCAGGCCTCTGCTAATATCTTTATCCACTTCTAAGGCTGTCAGCCTATTGACTTTTTCTTCTTTTAAATCAGTTGATTGGAGTGTGAGGCGCAGCAGAGATTACTTTTAACCAGATGACGGGAAATTTGATCATAAGCCGTCGGGGGGAGGGAGGGGGAGCTTGGAAAACCCGGGATGACTCTCTCCGGGCCTGGCGAAGGGTGGGCAGCAGGAGCAGGTCTGTCCTTCCCTTTGTCTCATGATCTCTGCATGGGAGAAAAGCTTCCAATGCACAGAAAGGAAGGATGAAGAAGCAAGGTGCAGCCTGTGAGCTAGCCTCGCCCATGTGCTCTCTCTGGCCTCAGTTTACTCATTGGGGCAAGGAACTCATTGGTACCAGGCATTGTCCTGTGTCCTGGCTGTCGTAATGGCAGGGGATGGTTCCTCCCTGGGGTGGTGAAACAGAGTCACCCAAAGCAGCCCGTGGTGTCTGGTTGTCTGCAGTGAGCTTGGGCGTGGCCAGTGCATAGAGTCTAATGTGAGCACACACACAGGACCTTCCCAAGGCATGCTCTGATAGGAGACACAGCATTCCTGGCAGAGGCAAAAGCCGGGGGCACAGAAGATGCTCTCTCTCTTTCTTAAAATGAGTGGCACGCCATCACAGGTGAAGAGAAGCCTCATGAGGGAGATCTCTCAGGGGGAGATTCATCAACAGTCAACAGGTATGAATCGGGGCTTCTTGGGCCCAGGACTGTGCAGGGGTCCTGTCTGGGTAACGAAGCCACTCTCACAGAGACCTGCAGTGGCCTGTATGTGCCCTGAGGGTCAGGGGTGAGAGGTCATGAGAGGCTCCCTGCAGGAGGCAGGACGTGTTCTGGCCTTTGCAGGACGGATAGAGTTGGCAGAGGCAGAGGGAAGGAGGCGGGTGTTCAAGGTGGCTGGCCTGTGAATGCAGGTCTGCTAGGGCAACAGGGGTCATACTGGGGATAATGGGTGATGTCCCCTGGTAGCTGCTGGTTTCGCTGCGTGTGTTTTTAACAGCTTTGGGGCATATGATGACATGCAATATGCTTCCTATATTGAAAGTATGTAACTTGACAAGGCTTGACTCAGGTATGCACCCATGAAATGCACCCATGATCAACATGAGGAGCTCTCATCCATAAGAGATCCTCCCACCGCTCCCTCCTCTTCCAGCTCCTTGCATCCCCTACTACATGCTGTCACCACCAATTTGCATTTTTGAGTATTTTATGAAAATGGAATTTTGTGATACAGTGGTACCTCGAGATACAAGTGCCCTAACATATGAGATTTTTGAGATATGAGCGATTTTTGCTTTGAAATATGAGCAACATTTGAGATATGAGTAATCGCACAGATGGGCCGGGCCGGCTGCACATGACCCACCAGTTTACTGAGACTCAAGCATCTCATAGTTTCCCACCCTCAAGGTTACGGAATGAATTAAACTCGTATCTCGAGGTACCACTGTATATGTGTATATAGTCTTCATTCCACCTCTCTCCCTTTGTGAATGAGATCAAAGCAAGGCCATGGAATCCCCCCTTTCCATTTATCAAATAAACAAATAACCTTGCCCCAAAGGCAAAGAGAATGGGAGAGAATAAAGGGCATCACATGCTTAAAGAATCTGTGTCTTTGACCCTCTTGATCTGTCAGTGTGGCTCAGTAGTGGAGCGTCAACCCAGGAACCAGGA
>PVJN01028632.1:0-27059 GCA_004026805.1 Lasiurus borealis
GGTGGGGCCACGTGACCCGGCGGCCATGACAGCTACCGGGGCACGCGCGCGCGCGCGGACCGCTGGGGGCGGGGTCCGCCGCGGCGTCGTCGCAGCCGCCCCGGACGCTCCTCTCCCGGGCCCTCTCCTCCTAGCTTTGCTCCGCCCTCGCCTTTCCTCTGGAGCCGCAGCCCCCGTCTCCGGGGAGAAGCGCCGCCGAGGAGGCCCGGCCTCCGCGGCTGAGGCAGACGCCGCCACAGCGCCGGCGGCGGGTGGGCGGGGCGGCCTCAACCTAACGCGGGGCGGGGCCTCGGGGGCGGGGCCTCGCGGGCGGGGCGGCCGCGGCCGAGCCGCCAAGTTTGGCTGTGGCGGCAAATGGGCTTGGGCGGCTCCTCGGCGGGCGGCGGCGGCGGCGGCGGCGGCCGGAGCGGTTCCTCCCGGCGCAGTTAATGTCGGGGCCCGGCCCGGGGAGGATGGCGCCCTAGAGCGCGGCCTCGCCGGGGGGCTAGGGGCGGGCGGGGACGGGCGGGGGACCGGCCATGTCGGAGGGGACGCGGAGCCTGCTGCAGCGCTGGGGCGCCAGCTTTAGGAGGGGCGCCGACTTCGACTCGTGGGGCCAGCTGGTGGAGGCGATCGACGAGTATCAGATGTGAGTGGCTGGCGGCGGGCGGCCCGGCCCGGCCCGGCGTTTGCGCCTGCGGCTGGGGGGCCGCCTCCCCTGCTCCCTGCTCCTCGGGCTCTCTCTCTCTCTCTCTCTCTCTCTCTCTCTCTCTCTCTCTCTCTCTCACCCTGTCCCTGCGGCCGAGGCTGCTCAGGGTGGGGCCCCGCGGGCACTGGGGGGGCTGGATCGTCCCGTCCCCACCCCGAGCAGCTGCCCTGGACACCCCGACCCGCGCGCGCGCGCCCTGGGCTTCCTCGTCCTCCTCCCTGCGCCGCCGCCGCCGCCGCTGCCCCCGGGCCCGTCCCCCATTCAACAGGTTGCCCCGCTCTCCCGGGTCCCCCCGCTCGCCGTTTCCTTCCCTCCTCCCTCCCCACTAACCCCCCAGACACCCAGCTTCTCGCAGGTTGCCGCCCCTCCGTTTCTCTGCTAGAGAATCTCCGGGGTGTGTATGTGGGGGGGGTGGGAGGCAGGGGAGGGGAACTGGGGTGCTCTCCGCCCCTGTTCCAGGCACGAGTGGCTCGGTGCACGGTGCCATCCTTCCCCCCAATACCCTCCCCCGAGTGTCGGGCTGGAGGGGGCTCGCCGGTGGCGATGGAGAGGCCAGAGGTGCCTCACCAGCCCCCCCTCGCCCCCCAAACCAGGGTTCCCCTTCTCCACCCATCCTTCTGCAGAGCCCTGTTTTTTTCCCTCGTCCCCCTCGGTTCCGTTTCGGTTTCTGGGGCTGTTATTTGCTCAGCGGCGGCGGCGCGGGTCCCACCCACACCCCCCACCCCCTCGCTCGCTCGCTCGCTGCTCGGTGGCTCTGGGTGGAGTCCGCGCAGGATGTGAGCCGAAAGGGAGCAGGAGGCGAAGGCAGAGACCGCGCACGGGAGCCGGGCCCCTCCTCCCTTTCCTGTGGCGAATGTATAGCCGCCGGGTGCGTGTGTGTGTGTGTGTGTGTGTGTGTGTGTACCCGCATCTTTTCCTTCCTCCTGTCCCCCTGTCCCCCCAAAACTAAGTCAGTTTTTTTAAAATTATTATTATTATTATTACAAGACAAGGTTTGCCTGCATGTAAGACCTTGCTGAGACTCCTGCACATTTTCCTGGGACTCACCGGCTGCTGAAATGCCATTGCAAACTGTTGCTGTTATTAAATTGGGTTAAAGCAAGTTATTGTGGGAGGCTGTAGGGGATCCGAAGCCATGTGTGTGTAAAATCTCCCCCCCCCTTAACGTCCCCCACTCCCCAGTATCTTCGGGGAAGAATATACCATTGGTACTTGGAGGATCTGCATGCTTTGTCCTTTCCCTACAATAGTTATCTGTGTCTTTCTGCGGCCAGTTCAGTTGAACATGTAGAGCAGTGGTTCTCGACCTTCCCTAAGGCCTAGACCCTTGCATACAGTCCCTCATGGGGTGGTGGCCCCTAACTATGAAATTTTGCTGCTGTGATGCATCGTGATGTCAATATCTGCATTTTCCGAGGGTCTTAGGCGACCCCTGTGAAAGGGCCGTTCGACCCCCCCCCCCACAAAGGGGTTGTGACCCACAGGTTGAGAACGGCTGGTGTAGATGGTCTCTGTCTGCGTCTTACTGACTTGGGGTTGCCTGTGGATTCCAAAGGCTCAGAAATCAGCCCTGCTCCGGGCCCTTTTGCCCTGCGTATCGTGTGATTTGCACTTGCACTTGGTGTCACTTGCTCTTGCCACTACTCGGTGGGCATATTATTCCCATTTTACAAAAAGAGGAAACAGGAGCTTGGGTTCAGCGGACTACCTAGGGTCACAATACTATATCGCTGAAATCTGAGGTTTATTTTTTTTAAAGTATATTTTCTTGATTTTTTTTACAGAGAGGAAGAGAGAGGGATAGAGAGTTAGAAACACCGATGAGAGAGAGACATCGATCAGCCGCCTCCTGCACACCTCCCACTGGGGATGTGCCCGCCACCAAGGTACATGCCCTTGACCGGAATCGAACCTGGGACCTTTCAGTCCACAGGCCGATGCTCTATCCACTGAGCCACACCGGTTTCGGCTGCAATCTGAGGTTTTTAAAAAAATTCCCAATCCTGTCCGCTCTACGCCATAGTATTTAGGATACTTTATTTAAGATGCGTCGTGTACGTAATTTGGGAAATTAGATTTGCTGCATTCCCAAACAACGTGTCCTTCCATACTGTGGCCCGTTAGGCAGGGAGCGCCTCGGTGCGTTCTCACTCTGTGTGCGCGCCAGGATTGCAGACCCAGAGGTGCAAGCTGCCCCTCGTGGGACGTGGTGGACTTCACCGCTGTTGGCATTGAGGCACAGATCTCACCAGGGCAAGTGGACAGGACCATGTCCAGTGGAAATTACAAAAGAAAGTGCAATGTGCACGCTGCTTAGCTAGTACCGGGTAACAGGCACATACATATCTGCTGTTGAACCTCCATGCTAACTTTTTTTTAAAGTATATTTTATTGATTTTTCACAGAGAGGAAGGGAGAGGGATAGAAAGTCAGAAACATTGATGAGAGAGAGACATCGATTAGCCGCCTCCTGCACACCCCACACTGGAGATGTGCCCACAAGCAAGGTATATGCCCCCGACCAGAATCAAACCCGGGACTTTCAGTGTTCAGGCCGACGCTCTATCCACTGATCCAAACCAGTCTCGGCTCCACGCTAACTTTTTAACTTAGTCATTCAGACTGGTTCTCAGATCTTAAACATGCCTGCGTAATTATTGGCTTCCATTTTGGAGGTTTATAAAAATGAGGCTACGTATAAAGTGAGGTTGAAATTGTCCAAAGCAGCGCAGTTTACAGTAGCTAAGAGGCAGAAACAGCCCGAGTGCCATCAGACGATGAGAGGCTAATAATGCTGTGGGACATTGACCCCGTGGAATACTATGCAGCTGTGAAAAAGGAAGAATCGTTTTTATTTTAATTATCTGTGAGGAATGCTGCAGAAACGATCATTTAGGGGTAATAATGATGTAAAGAAGAATCGATAGGATATAGTCACGGACTGGATATTGAGAGTGAAGAAGGAGGGAGAGTCTGGGATAACTAGCATTTTCTCACAGGGTTGGCAGCAATGTATTTTTATCTTTTTTTAATATATTTTTATTGATTTCAGAGAGGAAGGGAGAGGGAGAGAGAGAAAAACATCAATGCTGAGAGAGAATCATTGATCGGCTGCTTCTGGGGATGGAGCCCACAACCCAGGCACATGCCCTTGACCGGAATCGAACCTGGGACCCCTCAGTCCATAGGTCAATGCTCCATCCACTGAGCCACACCGGCCAAGGCTGTACTACATACAGAAGCGAGTTTGTGGAAGGGGATGCTCGGGGTAAGGATGATCATGTTTAGTATTACCACAATGAAAGATCCTATGGCATAAACAATTTCATCACTCCGCAGATGAGAGCTAGAGGAATAAACACCAGCTTATTCCACCATCAAAGCACTGATTGTCTAGCGGGAGGATTTCAGAGGGAGCTGGGTGTTGCTCTGACAGAAGTCTGAAAAGAAAGGGCTACCTCACTGCTCGCTGCTTCCTGAACATTCTGGAAACGGCTTTAGTATTTTTTCTGGGTCTACCCCCACCCCTCGACTCAGTCTTGCACATTCTACCCCACCAGTCCTGCTGAAATGTTTCCACTGTGATTAGCACCACCTAAAAGACATTGTACTTTATGTATTTGTTTGGTGTAGTCTCTCTCTCCACGTGAATGTAAGCTCTTTGAAGGCAGGGTATCCGAGCTATACTTAGCGTCCAGAGCAGTGCTAGGCTATCATCAAATAACTGCTTAGAGCCGAAACCGGTTTGGCTCAGTGGATAGAGCGTCGGCCTGGGGACTGAAAGGTCCCAGGTTCGATTCTGGTCAAGGGCATGTACATTGGTTGTGGGCACATCCCCAGTTGGGGGTGTGCAGGAGGCGGCTGATCGATGTCTCTCTCTCATCGATGTTTCTAGCTTTCTATCCCTTTCCCTTCCTCTCTGTGAAAAATCAATAAAAATATATTTTAAAAAAATAACTGCTTAGTTAGATATTAGATAGTTATTGTATTCCATTGAATGGGTAGATTCAGTAGTATGCTGTGGGAACAGTAGAGAATTGATGCTAAAATACTGTTGGAAGATTTAGACAAATTATTATGCCAATATCAAAACTTCTATCCAAAATAAACATCGTTGATGAAAAATAGCTCCATTTGGCAGGGGGATACATGACCCCTAACTTATGGTAGAGGGGTGTGGAGTCTGTTGCTCAGAATCAGATATTCCACAAACCAAATCTGTGGTCTTCATCTATCACAGTGGTTCTCAACCTTCCTCATGCCGCAACCCTTTAATACAGTTGCTCATGTGGGGGTGACCCCCAACCATAGTTATTTTTGTTGTTACTTCATAACTGATTTTGCTACTGTTATAAACTGTAATGTAAATATCCGTGTTTTCTGATCGTCTCAGGCGACCCTGCTAATGGTTCTCAACCTGTTGGTTGAGATCCACAGATCAATACCCACAGGTTGAGAACCACTGCTGTAGAGCCTAAGACCATCAGAAAACACAGATATTTACATTATGATTCATTAACAGTAGCAAAATTACAGTTATAAAGTAGCAATGAAAATAATTTTATGGCCCTGACTGGTTTGGCTCAGTGGATAGACCATTGGCCTGCGGGCTGAAAGGTCCCAGGTTTGATTCTGATCAGGGGCATGTACCTTGGTTGCGGGCACATCCCCAGTAGGAGGTGTGCTGGAGGCAACTGGTCGATGTTTCTCTCATCGATGTTTTTAACTCTCTATCCCTCTCCCTTCCTCTCTGTAAAAAAAATCAATAAAATATACTTTAAAAAAGAAAAGAAAATAATTTTATGGTTGGGGGTCACCACAACATGAGGAACTGTATTAAAGGGTCATAGCATTAGAAAGGTTGAGAACCACTGATTTAGCACGTGAATGCTCAGTAAATATTTGTGAATGGCTGAGTTTGAAGACTGAATGATACCTGTTGTTAATCACCTTTACTATCTATAATAAAAGCATAATAAGCTAATTAGACTAGACAGCCAAACGACCTTCCGGACATCCTTCTGATGACCTTCTAGATGAAGTCGTGGCTGCGAGGGCTGAGCCCCTTGCACAAATTTTGTGCACCGGCCTCTAGTGCCTTACATCAGTGCTACTCAGGTGTGGTCCACAGATCGGTGCTGGTCTGCAAACAGCCACTGGTCTGCAATGAGATAAAAAAAGGAACTGAGATTGAAGCTTTAGAAACTAGAGCAGTTTAACATCTGCACGATCATTTGTGTTGTCTTTTATAGAAGTCTTAGTCTGGAGCAGATTGGGTAGAAAGACTGGTTCTTCACTAAAGACAGTTTGAGAAGCACTGATTTCTGTCACTGGTTGCTGTTATTTGACTGCTTGTTTATGTGTTTAAAGTATAATTAAAACTCCCCTCTGAGAATAGGCCTGTTTTATCTGTAGAAAGCACTGTAAAGTGAGTTTATTCTCTAGAACAGTGGTTCTCAACCTTCCTAAGGCTGCAACCCTTGCATACAGTTCCTCATGTGGTGGTGACCCCCAGCCATGAAATGTTGCTACTGTGATGCATCGTGATGTAAATATCTGCATTTTCCGATGGTCTTAGGCGACCCCTGTGAAAGGGTCGTTCGACCCCCAAAGGGGTCGCGACCCACAGGTTGAGAACCGCTGCTCTAGAAGAATATTTGATAGATTGCTCACCTCTACTAACAGAACGGCACCTTGCTGGCCCGATATCCAAAAGTATGTGGATTTTCCCTCCAGGGACACAGTCACGTCTCACTTTGCCTTCAGATGGTACAATCATTTATGGATTTAGCAAATTACTGTTTTTGCCTAGGTTTTAAAAAAGCTTAAAATAACTATGGAGGTTTAATTTATATACCAGGAGTTCATCATTTTACAATGAAATGAACTTTTAGTAAATTTGCCAAGTTGGGGAGCAGTAAAGTTTATAACATCTTCATCACCCGAAAAGACCCCTGAGCCCATCTGCAGTCACTTCATATTTCTGTTCAAACCCCAGCAACTGCTAGTCTGTATTCTGTCTCTAAAGATCTGTCTTATCTGGACATTGCATGCAAATTGAGTCATCTAACATGTGATCCCCATGGCTTCTTTGATTAGGCATACTGTTTTTTGAGGTTCATCCATGTTGTGTGGCATGTATCACTACTTTGTTCTTCTTTCTGCCAAATAATATTCCATTGAATGGATATACTCCTCTTTGTTTACCCTGATTATCAATGGATGGACATGTGGGATATTTCCACTTTGGGGCTGTTACGCATAATGCTGATGCTGTAAGCATTCGTGTACAGGTGTTTTTGTGTGAATATATGTTTTCATTTTCTTTGGGAATATACCTAGGACTTTGGAATTGCTGGGTTATATGGTAACTCTGCTTAACTCTTTAAGGAATTACCCCAGTGATTTCCGCAGTGACTGTCCCATCCTAGCAGCAATATGTGAGGGTTCCAATTTCTCCACATCCTTGCCTACAGTTATTTTTCTTCTCCCTTTAAAAATTATACTCATCCCAGTGGGTGTGACATGGTATCTCATTATGGTTTTGATTTGTATTTCCCTAATGACTAATGATAAGAGAGATATTCGTGTGCTTATTGGCCATTTTTATATCTTCTTCAGAGAGAAGTCTGTTCAAATCCTTCGCCCATTTTTAAGTTGAGTTGTTTGTCTTTTTATTCTTCAGTTGTTAAGCGTCAGGCCTGTGTTTTTGCTGCCCCAAAAATCACTCTGGATCTTCACTGTTGAGTTGTACTAGTAGCAAGCTCCATCCCTGAAAATTCACCCAAGACCTAGCTGCTCGTTGTAATTTTGATGATAACTGGGCAGACACTGATTTTCATGGCTGATGGGTGGGGTTTTCTTTATTTTCCATGAAAAATGTTTTCAGAAGTATAATTTGGTTGGGTATTGACACTTTGGCATGGCTGTAATGTGGACTAATCTTACCAGCAAATTAATAATAGACTGAAGAAGTGTCTCTGGTTGGTACTGTTATTGGTGCTCACCGGAAGTTTTTTTTGTTTTTGTTTTTTAATATGTTTTATTGATTTTTCACAGAGAGGAAGGGAGAGGGATAGAAAGTCAGAAACATCGATGAGAGAGAGACATCCATCAGCTGCCTCCTGCATATCCCACAGTGGAGATTTGCCCACATGCAAGGTACATGCCCCTGACCGGAATCAAACCTGGGACCTTTCAGTCCCCAGGCCGACGCTCTATCCACTGAGCCAAACCGGTCTTGGCTCACTGGAAGTTTTAAGCAGCGTCTGGACAACTGCTTCCTGGCTTGTTACAGAAGAAATGTATGTGTACGAGAGGAAGTTGGATTAGATGCCACTTGAGGTTCTTCCCAGCTCTAAGATTCTGTTTTTACCGTGGAGAGCTCAAATTTGTCCCCATGAAATGCTCTGAAAATTATATCTTATTTTCATTGTCATTGTATAAAGGGTTTGATTCTAAGGATAATGTAGGTTTATACTTTGAAACCAGAACATAGTATTATTGTACTTCACTGTCTGGTTTTTAAAATATTAAAATGGTGGCCTGGCCAGTGTGGCTTAATTGGTTGGGCAGCATCCTATGTACCAAACGGTTGCTGGTTCGATTCCTAGTGAGGGCACATGCCCCTGTTGCAGGCTCGAGCCCCAGAAGGGGGCATGGAGGAGGTAGCCAATTGACGTTTCACTCTCACATAAATGTTTCTCTCTCCCCTTCCCTTCCTCTCTCTCGAAAAATGTATAAATAAATAAAAAATATTTTTAAAAATAAAAGATTGAAGTTGCTTCACGTTGTGAGATACTTTGCTTTCCTTCAGTTCTGAAGAATATGTGTTTTTCTTCTTACAGATTAGCAAGACATCTACAAAAAGAGGCCCAAGCTCAGCACAATAATTCTGAATTCACCGAAGAACAAAAGGTACCGTAGAATAATTGCCAGATGTGTCAAATTCCAATTGAATAAGGTTCTGTCTTTGGATTCCACTAAGCAAAAACACACAAAAACAAAACTGTTATACAAAAAGTGATATGGATTATGCTTTGCTGGACATTGTGATCACGTAGAGATACCACGGGATTTGCCACTTAGTGGATTTCTTACCTCATGGATTTCTTTACTTAGCCATTTAGCTTTGTTTCTCTTTAGTGGAGATCATCCACGCGTTGGTTGGGAGGGAAGTTCATAAACTGGAGTTTGATTATGAGTACTTGTATCTTATTTTTAACTCTGAACTTTCTTCACTTCTCTACCTCCTTTCAAAACAAAGCAGACACCTCCCCCGCAAAAAAAAGTCACCACTGAAAAAAATTAGTTCAATAGTTTGGTATAAGATTCTGTCACAAAATAAATGCGTAAGATTGCAAAATGTTTCAGTGGTGCTCATTCTCCTTGAATTAAAAAGTTCATGTGTCATGTTAATTCCTTGTAGAGATGATGAAAAATAGGATGCTTTAAGAAGCTTTACTTTAAATGGTGAGATGAAGTGTGAAGAAACAATTCCCATTTTTTTGTGGCTCCGAGTATCTAATGTAAAATCAGATTTTAATTTCATAGATAAAGAAAAAAACTTGTGTCAGTTTTTCCTTCATCTCTTAAGGAAACACATTGGGAAAAGTATGGTGACTTAATTTGCTTGAATTCTTTTTTTGTGCAAAGAGTGGGAGTGGGAGTGATTGTGTGTGTGTGTGTGTGTGTGTGTGTGTGTGTGTGTGTGTAGACTTTTTAAGGAAGCTGAAACAAATTTATTTTTGTCCTTAGGCCTCGTATTCATTTGAGTGTTATTTATAGGAGTTTGGAAAGGAAAAAAAATCTAAAGATTTTGGTTAGCCGTATTTCTTACACAAGATAGTATGTTTGCATTTTAAAATATTTAGGATCTACATTATCTACTGTACTTTTCTGTGTGTTGGAAAAAAAAATACATTGATACAATTTAAAAGTGTACTGTTCTCTTTTTCTTACTAATTACCGATACCCACAACAGATTTAGGATATTTAGGATTTGAGCCCTTGAAAATAATTACCATAAAGGAAATGATTGATTTGCTTAAGGAACAAAGACCTCTATAGCATTTGTGAAAACTATCTAGCATTTGATTAGGAAGTGATCAGCTGGTTTCACAACAGTGAGTGCCACATTTTATTTTTATTTTTCATTTTTTAAAATTTATTTTTAGAGAGAGAGGAAAGGAGAGCAGGAGAGAGAGAATCATTGATGTGGGAGCAAACCCTCAATCTCCTGTTTCCTGTGCACTCCCTACTGTGGATCAAGCCCAAAACCCAGGCATGTGCCCTGACCGGGAATTGAACAGACAACCTTTTGGTGCACAGGGCAATGCCTAGCCAACTGAGCCACACTGGCCAGGGCTGACCCCCATATTTTAATCACTTATTTGCTTTGAGTTACTAATACGTTTTGTCTCCAACATCTGCTGCTTATGTATAAATCTATGAGCAATATGACCTCAAATATAAAGTGATCTGACCTAAACCTTTAAATTTAAAACAATGCCATCAAGAAATGATCTTTGCCTGTACCTGCTGGAGGCCTGATTTCTGAGGTGCTATTTCTGATAACGGCCTGGGGGCATTTGCAGCTGCTGGGGGTGACCTCAGAGAGAGATCAGGCTGCCTGCCTATTCCGTGGGCTTGGAGAAAGGACCCCAATCCAATCTGTACTACATTATTAATGGAAGGCCAAGTTGTAGACACTTACACATTCAAATGGCTTTAAAAATACAGTGGTACCTCGAGATACGAGTTTGTGCCTTGTCAGGGCTTTCAATATGCCAATGTGTATGCTGAATTTTTTTCCTCTTTTTAAAAAATGTATTAGTTATTTAGTTTTGTATGTTGAATTTTTAAAGAGTTTGGGTAATGGAATATTTGTTAAATTTGTGTGTTTTGGGAAGTCCTGCTGCAAACATTTCACCGGGTCTAGTGTTCTGAAGGACATGTTTTGGGAAATTTTGAAACCAGCTGTTAGGTCTGCAGAATTAACTGAACGCTACACCTGGAACAGAAGGCAAAGCAGGAGAAAGTCAATTATGTTTTCCTCAAAAGAGGGAAATGGAAACTGTTCCCTACATTATTCTAAGCAGAATTGTTCTCATGTTTTCCATCTTGAATTCTATTTCTAAGCTTTTGCTATTTTCCGTGTTTTTGTAGATGTGATAAATTTGAGAATTATGGAATCATTCGATAGTTTTCAGGACTTTGAAAGGAGATTTTTAAGAAACCCACTGTATTTCTAAAACGCTTTCTTTATGTGCCTTGACCGGGTATTGAACCAGCAACCTTTGGTGCACAGGAAGCTTTTTGCTTTCTAGCTCACAATAAGCTTTCAAAATTATTTGATGAATAAATGCTTCATTATTAATCGTAGCTTATTGATATTTATTCATATATGATTATTATTTGAAGGTAAGAGAAATCCTAATTTTTGAGCACATCACTAATATACATCTCCACAATATTTACTTTAAGTCTAAAGGACTAAAACAGACCTATTGATCCCTCAAAACTCTACTAATCGGTGATAAAATATTCATAGGGATTTTCTAATCATACTCTCCACAAAGACTTCCGGTGGAAAGGAAGAAAATTTGGTTCTTATTTGATCCTCCCTCATGATGAGTGGACTTGGCTTCCTAGTCCCGGTAGTTTTGTCATAATAACAACTGGGTTTAGTAGCCAAAGAAGAGCTGCCAAAAGCTCTCATTCCGTTAAGTTCCCTGCTTTGGCGTAGTAGATGCTCTCATGTAAGTTTCTGGCCAGAAGAGCACATCATGTCTCATGATGCTTAGAAAGTCTTTTTCTGTTTTGAATCAGATCTGGTGGTAATGAGAATTCCAGCGCTAATGCTTGTATTATATTTTCTAGACACCCCCTTTCTACTGACCCCCTTCTTTTCCTCCCCTCCCAGCCACGATGACTAGCTGTTTAAGTCTAAAAAATTAAATCTGGATTGAGACTGTACTATGTGTATTTTTTAAACCTATTTAAATCGAATACATTTTAGCAACATTAATGTAGCTCTTTAATTGTCTAATTTTGGCTCCACCTTTTTTCTTTAAAACTGCTCTTTTTGGAGTTGTCCATTTCCCTAGCAACAGTAAACTAAAATAGCCGATATTCTGAAAATGAGAACATTTATCATTGCCTGTCATATCAGGCATGAACAATTCATTTGAATGAAGAGCTGCTAATTTAAGTCTTTCTGAATTTGAATTTCACTTACCCTCAATGCATATTAGTTAATGGTCAGTACTTACTCTGGCACAAGTGGCGGGTGCTTCTCGGTCATCTTTGTGGTCCATTTGTTTCTAGGAAAGGTGAAAGAACCAACTACAGTAGCAAGCACTGGATTTTGACACCAATAAATCCTGCATGTTTTAGAAATCATTGTTACATCTGAAAATGATAGTGTTTCACTCCTCGTCTAATGCTGGTGTTGGGTGTGGTCCCTTAAAATAGTTATGAATAATGCCTGTTGGTATTTTGCCATAGCTCAGTAGATTCCGGCTAAAAAGCTGTTGCTTGTGCTTAACTTGAAGAAATGTTCATTTTAAAATGGGTTATTAGTGGACTTGGAGTTGTTAAACTGCATTTTACTTTAAAAGTTAAAAGTGTCAAATCAAATGGATTTTAGAGTAAAGAAGGAAAAGGAGCTAAGTAATATTTTTAAAGACTTGCTCATTGATATATCTCAATACAGACAAAATCCTTGTTAAAAGAACATTTTTGAAAGAACAAAAAGTATGGCCAAATGGTGTTAAAATAAATGTATTGCTTTTTTAATATTTTGTATAGAAAAAATTTTTATATCCAGGGCAACTTACTTAACCTCTGTTTAATTTTCACATCTATAAAATAACTGTCTCTAACTGATAGAATTATAGTGAGGATTAAACGAATTAAAGCTTATAAATCACTTAGGAGAGCTTGTTAGTAAGTGCTCTATAATTGTTAGCCATTACTGCTCACATATTATTTATGTTTAACATTATTTATTAATTTGTCAGAGTTGAGTGGTATATTTGAATAACAATGATTAGATTTTATTTAGGAAAGATTCTCTGATTTCTATGCAAAAGCTATTTGAGATGTTATATAAATCTATCTTGAATCCTTTTGCGCTTAACATATTTAAATGCAATCTTTAAATGTAAACTTTCAGAATGAAATCGGGTGTTTTCTAAACTCTTATGCTGGGATTGAAAGGAATTTTTAGATTGCGAAGATAATTAAGTATGGTTACTTATGCATTAGCCAAGTCACATCTTGCTTGGTAGTGGCTTATTTTGTGAGTTGCTGTACCAATTTTTTGTTATTAATATAATAATTGCAATAATACACACTAGCCTAAGCATCGGGGCCAGAATGGCATTTATCACTCCTGTTGACAAAAGAGAAAACCACCATATTCAACTAACATTTATACATTTAGAAAAGCATGTCATTTGCTTGCAGAATAGTTCATTGTGAAGGCACTGTAAATATTGTACAAAGATGCTTCACTGTTATGGTCTGGATTGATTTCTAATAAAACTTAAGAAATGTCTTTTTTGGAAGGACTTGGAAGTATTGATGGGCATAATTCGGCTGCCTGCTCTTACAGATCTTTCTTCTATGGCTGTCCTCCTTTTCATACCCAGAGCCATTCATGTTCTTGTTTATTACCATTTACTTGGATACTGGAAATAACCTGACTGATCTTACCTGTAGTCTTTTACCCTATCTACTTCATCCTATGGATTCGGTTATCACAACAACATATATATATATATATTATAGATTTTTTACAGAGAGGGAGAGAGAGTTAGAAACATCGATGAGAGAGAGACATTGATCAGCTGCCTCTTGCACGCCCCCTACTGGGGATGTGCCCGCAACCAAGGTACATGCCCTTGACCGGAATCGAACCTGGGACCTTTCAGTCCGCAGGCCGACGCTCTCTCCACTGAGCAACACCAGTTTTGGCACAACAATATTCTTAGTGTCATTCTGTGTTCAGAAACCTTCTGTGTAGTTTGACGGCTGAAGTAATGACAGATTTCTCAGCTGGTCATTGAAGGTCCCCTTCAGAATGATGCCCCCACCCCCACCACACACACACATACACACACACACACACACACACACACACGCACTCTTCATACTTCAGTTTAGTTTGGGATACATGAATCATGACAATTTTCTAAGCTTTTTCTTTTTAAAATCCTCCCAGTCACTGGAGCCTATGGTCTTGTCCCATTTCTTTAGAACTTAGAGTGGCTTATTTTGCTGAATCTTACAGAATCAAGTGTCTCTCCTTTAGATTACAGTGATTCTGTCCATGTCTTAACCTTACACCGTAGAACCTGAGCTTATCAAAGTCGAGGACTATACCCTGTCATTTAATGTGAAGCAGATCTGACTGTGAAACTTGCCACCATTCATCACAAGTACTAATTTTACTTAGTAGTGCCTGTGTATTTAATTATGTAAGTCACGATTGGACTTAGTCACAATTAAATTATATCATGCTAACTTTCAGATATTTTTACTTTTAGCTCTTTTAATGAATTTCAGGCTTTATGGAGAAAAAGAGAAGGCAGAACTTGGGAGGGAACAGGTTGGAGGTCCTTTTCATTGACCTTGAAATCATGTCATAAAGTTGTCATCAAAGTAAATTTAATTTAAAATTGGTTGTGGCACATTAGCTCTCCCTCATTCCAGCCCTTTGCTGCCTCTTTTTCCTCTTTAAAATCTGTAAGACGCTAAAAAGAAAGATAATTTAACTTATTTTTAGAAATTATTCTGGTACATCCTTTATCAATAAAAATGAACTGGTGATTTCAAACACTACTACTTAATAGTTCTAATGTTTGGCATTTATAGTTTTTTCTTTTTCCTACAGAAAACCATAGGCAAAATCGCAACATGCTTGGAATTACGAAGTGCAGCTTTACAGGTAAATAGGGTTTTGTTATAAGGAAACCACCAACTGTTAGGTCTGCAAAATTAAGGAAAAGAAATTATTATGAACTGTTCTAATGAAACTTACGCATGCCTGCTAAGAGCGGTATTGTCTCAGGAGGGTTTTACAGCAATAAGAATTCATGAGTTAAGCTCATAGGAAAATATTTAGTTCATTTTTTTATAAGTTAGAAATAAAATATATGACTTTAATTTTTTTTTTCTGTTATATTAGTCTAAAGGTTCCCAAAATATACCAACAAACAAAAATCCACTCAAGACTTGTTATTTTCTACTTTGAAAGTCAGAAATAGATTCATTTCTTTTGGCTGCTTTTGGACTATTTAGTTCTTGCCACTTAAAAGACATGGGGTATAATGCAAACTTTAGAATAAAAAGACGTAATAATGCATATTTTGAATTCAGTCCACAGAGTCCCAAGACGAGTTTAAACTGGAGGACCTGAAGAAGCTAGAACCAAGTAAGCTTTTCAGCGATTCTTCTTTCAAAAAATACTCATTAGCTATGTTAAGCTTATTTAGCATAAACGCTTATTTGACTTATTTCTGTTACTGTTTTGTCCAGTGTGATTTTTTATGCTTTTATAATCCCTATAGTACTTATAGTAATTTTTACTTGGTTTACCTTCATTTAGAATATGAAAAATTTGATTCTAGGTTGTACTTGCCTCTTCTATATGTTTTAGCCTTTATTTTGCCTTAATCACTGTACCAAGATTCCAGTTACTTTGGTAAGCGTTTGTAGTCGTGTCTACGGGAGAATTTAAAATTATAGTCACTGATGCCCAGTTATACCATGGCATCCAAAACTACAGTCCAGCTGTTTGAGCTGCTCTACAAAATACATTTTTTTTTGTCCTTGTTTTATTTCCCTTCTTGAAAGTTCTTTTGAAGTAAACACTTTCTTCAACTGTTTTGGTGGTAAGGATGGTGCTAAATAAAGCCTTTTTTGCTCCTTCAAATGAATGGTCTCTTAGAGAAAACGTTTGTATTCTAGGCAAAGGCACAAGGACTGAAGCCACCATCATCCATTTTAGGGCATTTCATCACCCCAGAAAGAAACCCTGTACCCCAGTAGCATCCACCCATTTCCCCCAGCTCCCCAATCCCAGCCTCTAGTTTAATGTCTGTCTCTATAGATTTGCCTGTTGTGGACGTTGCTTATAATTGGAATCATATAATAAATGGTCTTTTGTGACTGTCTACACATACCATTGCTTTAAGAAAAGCACATTGGTAGCTTTACTGGTTATTTAATGGTTATACAATGTTTCTGAAGAAAATTCTAGTCAGTTTTCTAGTGATCAGCATAATTGGGACTTCGGCTCCTTATTTAGTCACTGTTTTTCATTAGGTTTTTGTTTGGTGTTTCTTTCCCCAGTTTGTTTCCAAATAAAACTTTAAAATCAAATAGCTATGTAGGATGACCGTAAACTGTTTATCCTTAGATCTCTATTCTCTCTATCTCTCTCTAAAAGTGTCCACTTATTTCTCCTATTGCTGAAAGGATCTTTTTGTTTTTTTTAATATCTTATTGATTTTTTACAGAGAGGAAGGGAGAAGGATAGAGAGTTAGAAACATTGATGAGAGAGACATTGATCAGCCACCTCCTGCACGCCCCCTACTGGGGATGTGCCCGCAACCAGGATACATGCCCTTGACTGGAATCAAACCCAGGATCTTTCAGTCTGCAGGCTGATCTCTATCCACTGAGCCACACCGGTTTTGGCCTGAAAGGATCTTTCATTGGTGACTATAGTTACCAGTATTTAGAGTAGCAGCTACCTAAGAAGCACTCAGGTAAACCCACTCAGTTGCAGTTTGCTAACTGACACCTGCCTGTGACCTTCCAGCTTATAAATGCCAGACCTGAGGTCTTTTGGTTTGTTTAACCTTCATTGTGGGAAGCATTACAGATGGCCCCTTTATTTTAGTTTTTTCCCCATTGACCCCCTCCACCCGCACACGCCCCTCCCAAGCCTTCACCTCACTGTTCCAGACCTTGGTATTGACCAGGGTTCTAAGTGGCCCAAAGCCTGTGTGTCCTCACTGCACTCTATATCATACCTGTAACGTTAGACTATCGACAGCAATCCTAGATATCATAGGTCTCCGGTTCAAGCTCCTGAGAGGTTATTGACACACATATTAGAAGATTGGACTAAAATCTGCATTAATCTTCCCCTTCTTGTATTTTTGTTTGCTTTTTATTTTTATTTTTTAAGATTAGGGACAGGAATGGAAAGGAAAGATAGCATTATTGGGATTCATTCTGTTATATTTTGAATTTATATAGTACTTTTCATATGGACTTCTCCCTCCTTGGTACTTAATAGCTTTTTATTTTTATTTTATATTCATTTATTTATTTGTTTGTTTATTTGCTTATTTATTTATACTTACAGTTTTTTAGATGACTTTAATTTGCCCTTGCCTATTGTATCTCAGTAGGATATGCTCTGTAATTTTGATTTGATTAAAGCGAGGCACTTGTGAGTTAATGATTGTATCAGAATCATTTTCTACTGGTTGATATGTTTTCAGTTAAGTGTACTTAGTCAAACTAGCTAGCCTCTGCCTCTTCTAAGACTAAGAAAAGGAAAATTAATGAATGACTGAACCTTTCCCTGTGTGGACATGGTTGCTCATGTATTTTGCTCATGTATTTTTTCTGCAAGGGTTTTTAAATCTCCTGATCATCCCGACTGAAATACACTAAAACTGAGATCTTGAAAGTACTGGTCATTTAATTTTCTTACGTTAATCCTTAGTAATATCAACATATCGCATTTCGGATCTCTGCCACTTCCCCTTTGCTTATGCACTTCGGCTGTACAGTCCGTTCTAGTCCTTGAACGAGGTAGACTCGTTCCTGCCTCTCCCGGTCTCTAAGACTTGGAAAGCCCCTGTCCTGGAGCTGCTGAGAGACAGTCCGAACAAGTTAGCTGTGGAAGGCCTGCCTTGTCCACCTTAGCTGAAGCTCTCTCCGAGTCCCCTTGTTCTGTCTTCCTGCTTGTGGCCTTTGTCACGCTGAGCGCAATCTGACGTCACCTTGTGAACTTGTTGGCTTATGTGTTGTCTGCTTGTCCTCTCTGTGGCCTGAGACCCGTATGTGAGGGCAAGAACCCTCTGTCTTCTTTTTTTTTTAATATATATTTTATTGATCTTTTACAGAGCAGAAGGGAGAGGGATAGAAAGTCAGAAACATCGATGAGAGAGAGACAACGATCAGCCGCCTCCTGCACACCCCACACTGGAGATGTGCCCGCAAACAAGGTACATGCCCCCGACCAGAATCAAACCCAGGACCTCTCAATCCGCAGGCCGATGCTCTATCCACTGAGCCAAACTGGTCTCAGCAAGAACCCTCTGTCTTGATCACTGCCGTATCTCAAACATTATGGGACATTGTGGACATTCAAGGCACATTTGTTGAGAAGAGAGTAAGAGCTGGGGAGAGAGAGAGAGAATAAGAATGAATGAGAATCTAGACAGCCTCAGATTTCTCGCTCACTGACGGACGGAGGAGGGGTGCTGTACTATAAGAAGTCTGGCGAACACCTCTCACTCCCGTTGAAGTCACATAATGGCAGTCTGCACTGGGATTTCCTCCTCTGAGATGACAACACGCCATACCTATTTTAGCTTTAAGCCGCGGGACTCCAAAATCAGGCTGAATGTGAAATCCTGGGAACCTTTTGGATTGCCCAGTTCATGCCATTCCTTCACCTTCACATGATTGCAGGAAATTACTGGAAACCCAGAAGGCTAGAGATGAGGCACATGCTTAGAGCACCTCCCAACGCAGGCAGAAGAGTGGAACTCCGCTCTGTAATTACATGCCAGAGCGTAATCATGGAGCACAGCCCGAGTCCAGGAGGTGGTACCATAGTGTGTGGTTTCAGACTTCTCTTAAGGGAAGTCTTTCTTTATGTTTGTGTGCATGTATGTTATCTCTCTCTCTCTCTCTCTCTCCATATATATATATATATATATGTATAGATAGATAGATAGATAGATAGATAGATGTAGATATACACACATACATACATATACACACACATATGTAATAAACTTTACCATACATGATAATGTTATATGTATGTGTATAATATGTGTGTGTGTGCTGTAAACCTTATATAATGAAAATTATAACCCGATTTACCAAACTTGACCAGTTTCATGTAGTTGAGGGGAAATATAATCAGGACATAGACTAAGACATGTTCACGTGCCTCTGATGGGTCATCTTTGATGTCAGTCTTTAAATGAGGGACTCCAGGAAGGAGGCATGACTTGTCTGTTCCCATGTCTCACCTGGGACTTTGTACATAGA
This sequence comes from Lasiurus borealis, assembly GCA_004026805.1. Classification (NCBI taxonomy): domain Eukaryota; kingdom Metazoa; phylum Chordata; class Mammalia; order Chiroptera; family Vespertilionidae; genus Lasiurus; species Lasiurus borealis. Next base: position 19,005 of record PVJN01028632.1, read on the forward strand.
ACTGTTTGGGGGTTTATTTTCCATGAGGACTTTGAGGCTCTGGAATTTCCCCTCCTTAGCTGACAGTACTTTGACATTACCAGTGGCTGAAGCACTCTACGGATATTTCCATTTGCCAAGATCTGTAAGTCCATGGACAAATACATGACAAGATTGACAATTTTCAAAAATTATTACTATGCAGAGAAAATTAACTAAAAACAGTCATTTGTGGTAAAATCTTACATTTGATTCATAGAAGAATTCATGTCCCTTTCTCTTTTTATTCTAGTCCTAAAGAATATTCTTACCTATAATAAAGAATTCCCATTTGACGTTCAGCCTGTCCCTTTAAGGTAAAGTAAATACTCACCAATATTTGTCTTTTTATTTTACACCCGTTTTTGTCAACATGGTTTATATCAGCATCTTCCCTGGGAAATGAGCAGCTGAGAGGCTTGCCTCAAATACTTGGTTTTGTAGCTTATTATGTTTTCTGTCCTTTTGCATGTAGGAGAATCTTAGCACCTGGAGAGGAAGAGAATTTGGAGTTTGAGGAAGATGAAGAAGAGGGTGGTGCTGGAGCGGGGTCTCCTGATTCCTTCCCTGCTAGAGTTCCCGGTGGGTACTTGGTTTTAAAATAGCCGTAATATAACCCCAGGTCCGGCTGTTTGGAACTGACTTTGGTACTTGCTAGTGGGAGTGAGACATCTCCAGAGTTCGTGTCAGTCCGAAGCGAACGCTTATGGCCATGGTATCGGCAGGAGCTGGTTTAGAAGTGTGGTCTGGCCCTAACCGGTTTGACTCAGTGGATAGAGCATTGGCCTGCGGACTGAAGGGTCCCAGGTTCGATTCCAGCCAGGGGCATGTACCTTGGTTGCGGGCACATCCAGTAGGGGGTATGCAGAAGGCAACTTGATAGTTGTTTCTAATTCTCTATCCCTCCCCCTTCCTCTCTGTACTAGTAAAAATATCAATAAAATGTATTTAAAAAAAAAAAAAAGAAGTGTAGTCTGAAAGAACCAAGACCACCCTCAGGTATGGTGACTCGCTAGGGGGACTGAGCATATAGTACACTCACAGCTATAATGCATTGCAGTGAGAAAAAAATAAGAACAGAACCAGCAAAGGGAAAAGGGGTACCAGATTCGAGCTTCCGGGGGTCCTCCCTGTAGAGTCGCATTGTAATTAATCCCCCAGCGACACATGGGAGCAGCACCCGGAGGTGTGTCCTGTCGGGAAGCACTGTGGGGACTCAGTGCCCGGGCTGGGACTGGGGCCGATCACAGAGCCACCCTCTGCCGAGCGCTGGCCCCAATCCCTCCTCCTGCAGGAGAGGAGGTACTGGCTCAGACCGCATGGTTTGTCTAGACAGCTGAGGCCCAGCAGCTGTTCTTATCAGGAGGTGGGGAACCCTCCCGAACCCCCAATTCCCTGACACGTGCCCAGGGCTGACCTTGCAAGCAGGCCTGTCCCAGAGTGACAGCTCGCTCCTGCTCTGTTAACTCTTTCCTGTCCTCTGTCATGTGCTTGTTTAATTAATCACATTGTGGTTATTAAACCTGGACCCGGAAGTAGGGGGGCAGGATAGAAAGCAAATAACGTAAAATATTTACTCGGAAATTTCGGGTGGAGCTCATCTTTATTGCTGCTTCTCTGTCCCAGGTACTTTATTGCCACGGCTGCCGTCAGAACCGGGAATGACGTTACTGACCATCAGGATCGAGAAGATCGGGCTGAAGGATGCTGGGCAGTGCATTGACCCCTATATCACAGTCAGTGTGAAGGGTAAATAGCTGGTCTGCATGTTTCCCTCTGGCGACTTTTATAAGATGGTGTTTCTCATTGGGGTACATGGGGGCGGGGGACTCTGGTGTCTGTAACAGCTCATTTTTCTTTCTTTTTTTAAATATATTTTATTGATTTTTTACAGAGAGGAAGGGAGAGAGATAGACAGTTAGAAACATCAATGAGAGAGAAACATCGATCAGCCGCCTCCTGCACACCTCCTACTGGGGATGCGCCTGCAACCAAGATACATGCCCTTGACCGGAATCGAACCTGGGACCTTTCAGTCCGCAGGCTGACGCTCTATCCACTGAGCCACACCGGTTTCGGCCCAGCTCATTTTTCATTCATTCGACAGCGAGGCAAGATCCCTGGGAAGAGGGCTTCATTCCTTCTCTGCACATCTCTGAGAGATTTTCTAAAAGTACTTTCCTGTTCTAACTTGCCCTCACGTTTGCTTGCGAGGTGTTTTTTATTTCTCCTTCATCTTTTATTCTTCAAATTCCATCATGGGTGCTGCTAGACACGTACACTGTCTCCACAGCAGAGACATCCTTCCGGAAACGGGTTTAAAAAATGTCCCCCCCCCAAAAAAAAAAGTCCCCCACCTCCCAAGGGGGTGTGGCTCCCTTTGCACAGCCGCGCTGTCCTGTCCCCTGTACCTCCCCGTGAGGCCCCCTCGTCCCTGCCCACGAGAGCCTTTTCAGGGAGAGCCGGGCCCAGGTGGGCGAGAGTCAGGGCGTGGATGAATCATCCGTGGGGAAGGAAACGGGACACATCCGTAAACACCCACACCCAGAGCGCAGTCCTAGGGGACGCTGGGAAGTTTGTTTCTTGTCCTGCACTATGTTACCAAGGTTATGAAACATTGGTTATTGGTTTTAGAATTTTTTTAATCTACTATCCAATCATTGATTCCTTGAAAACAGCTTTTTCTGCCCTTGGTTGAAGAGGGAAAGCACAACAGTTGAGATCTTTTGTTGCATCGCCAAGCATTTTATGCGGAACTTGACTGTAAAGCACTCATGGCCTTTTAAAAAGAATTATTGGTTGATTGAGAATGCAGTTGTCATACCGTGATTCAGAAATGACAACGCAGTTAATCCAACCCACAGTTAATCTGCATTTTGAGGCTGATCAGTGAAACAGATAGAAACAAATGAAATGGAACTTTTACCAATGACAGAAATAAATTCCGACCCATGTGGGTTCGTTAGTACCAAATAAAAGAAAGAGGAATTTGGCCACCGAGGAAAATGGTGACATAAAGAAACCACGATCCACAGCACTCGTGCTGTGCTCCTGAATCTCCTGATGTGCAGTTATCAAGTCCATGGTCAACTGGGAAGCATTTATACCCGACATTGTTTTATAGTCCCCGAGCAAAGCTGCATCTCTCGTTTGGGGAAATACGCTGTAAAACACACAGTGTCATGATAACGTGACAGGTATCATGTTACCTTTGCGTACACGTTGGGACTGAAATACGTTTTTGTGTAAATACGCTTAGGAACTGAAATAATTAAACGTGCTAAATCGTTTTCAGTCCCCTAACACGGGCCTGTGGCATGAAACGCCGAGGAGTCGTTAAGCGAGTCCCCATTGAATGTGATTAAACCGGAAGATTCCCAGCTCCAGGAAATGAAAACCATACTCCACACACAGCGCACCATCTGGCTGCTGTAAATCAGGTTATGTTACAGCAAACGGGACCAGAATGTAGGTCATGTACATGCAAAAGCGTTCACGTGTGGAGAGGTTTCCTTGGCAGGGTTCATGTCCGATTGGTCTATAAGGGGGACTCTGATAGTGGTCAGTTCTCAGGCCTGTCCATGCCGTACATTTGACCCGGTAGGAAGTAGGGATATTAGTCACCTTCCAAAGATTTATTGCACTCAAGAATAGAATGGGCCAAAACTGGTTTGGCTCAGTGGATAGAGCGTTGGCCTGCAGACTGAAAGGTCCCAGGTTCGATTCCAGTTGGGGGCATGTACCTTGCTTGCGGGCACATCTCCACTGTGGGGCATGCAGGAGGCAGCTGATCGATGTCTCTCTCTCATCGATGTTTCTGACTTTCTATCTTTCCCTTCCTTTCTGTAAAAAGTCAATAAAATATATTAAAAAAAAAAGATAGAAATTGCTTAAAAAAAAAAAGAAGAAGAAGAATAGAAAGGGCCGAAACCGGTTTGGCTCAGTGGATAGAGCGTCGGCCTGCAGACTGAAAGGTCCCAGGTTCGATTCCAGTCAGGGGCATGTACCTTGGTTGCGGGCACATCCCCAGTAGGGGGCATGCAGGAGGCAGCTGATCGATGTCTCTCTCTCATCGATCTTTCTACCTCTATATCTCTCCCTCTCTGTAAAAAATCAATAAAATATATTTTTTAAAAAAAGAAGAAGAATAGAATGGCCTGTTCCCTGGGGGAAGACATGATGCTCTCTTGACCTTTGAACTATAGGATCACATTGTGTTCTCTCCAAGCTTCCTTAGGTACCCTGTCATGGCGAGGCTTCTGTTGCTGGTCCCTGAGGTCCCCTTCCCCCATCCCCCCTCCTCAGCTCTCTCCACATACCTCTGCAGACCACAGGGTCCCCTTCAGGTGGCTGCCACACCATGTGGGAGCCCCGATAACGGGGAGTCTGCCCTCGGCTCCTGCCGGCCTCTAGCGAACGTAACCCCGGGGTTCCTGTGCGCTTCTGAGTCTGCGCGTCGGCAGGCTGCTGAGCAGAAACTCTCTTCCTTTCCAGACCTGAACGGCATAGATCTGACTCCTGTGCAAGATACTCCTGTGGCTTCACGGAAAGAAGATACGTATGTTCACTTCAACGTGGACATTGAGCTCCAGAAGCATGTGGAAAAACTAACCAAAGGTGTGTAGTCGTCTGTCACTGACCCCTGTGCTCAGAGTTCTCTTCTTGTTCATGTCTGTGGGCCCGGTGCACCGAGCAGCGTTGGACAAAGTGAATGTCACATGGTGTTTGTGGAATTGAATGAAATAGTAAATGTCACATGGTGTTTATGGAATTGAATGAAATAGTAAATGTCACATGGTGTTTGTGGAATTGAATGAAATATACATTTATATTTAAATGTGGGAATCCAGAATTGTGTTCTCTAGTTGTATAGTAAATAACATATAATAAAGCAATCCTCCATAATAAAATCTTATCATCTTTAACAACAAAATAGAATGAAAGCTTTCTCATACTGCAGAGCTGGGGAAGCAGGTCTCTAGTAGCTGAAAGAAACCTTTTTTTCCAGCCGAATTTATTGGGCAGACAGACTATCGTCTGCGTTAGTTGGCAGGGGGATGGGCAAGGACAAAAGCAAATTATTAAAAAGATAAAGTTACATTTTCAAGTTGCACGGTTCTTGGGATGAGACGTGTCTCTTGCCTTTTGTCCACCCGAATGCCAGTGTCCCCTGAACAGAAGACTTCAGAAGCTCTTTATCTCCAGAGTCAGTGTGGTGTTTGAAATGTCCAGCCCTGGGGGAGGACTGCACAAAACACACATGTGCCTTTGGAGCAGTGGCCACGCCTCTGAAACGGCATCGCCAACCTGTCCGACCTCATGGGCCACCAGTGGTCCATGGTCCACCGGTTGGTGACCGCTGCCCTAAAAGACTTGATCTTTTCCTTCTCAAATCCGGTGCTGCTGTTCCTGTGTCCGGCCGGCGTGGCTCAGTGGTTGATTGTCGACCTATGAACCAGGAGGTGACAGTTCGATTCCCAGTCAGGGCATCTGTCCTGGTTGTGGGTTCGATCCCCAGTGTGGGGTGTGCAGGAGGCAGCTGATCAATGATTCTCTCTCATCATTGATGTTTTTGTCTCTCTTCCTCTGCCTTCTTCTCTGATATCAATAAAAGTATTTTAGCATTTAAAAAAATATATTTTTATTAATTTCTTACAGAGAGGAAAGGAGGGGGACAGAGAGTTAGAAACATCCATGAGAGAGAAACATCGATCAGCCGCCTCCTGCATGCCCCCACCAGAGACGTGCCCGCAACCAAGGTACATGCCCCTGACCAGAATCGAACCCGGGACCTTTCAGTCCACTGACCGCCGCTCTATCCACTGAGCCACGCCGGTTTTGGCTAATAAAAGTATTTTAAAAAATGAAAGACTTGTCCTGCAGCGCTCCTGCTGGAGGGTGACTCTCTGAGTGTGCACAGCTCCTGGTTAGATGCGAATGCTGGCCCGACCCAGACCTGGCGCCTCCAGAGGCTGAGAACCGCTGTGTTGGCAGCACAGGCAGCTAGGACCTGCTAAGAAATAATGTCCAAGACATTTCAGGGTGAAGGTTGTCTGCTGCAGGAAAATATAACAAAACTTTGTTTTCCATTTAACCCCATTGCTCGGAGAGATGTTTCTGATGTGGGGCTAGAGGGCGTCTTTCACGGGCTGTTTGGTTATGTTTGTTTTACTGAGCTGTGTTCTTTTTTTTTTCTTTTTTTAAAAAATATATTTTATTGATTTTTTACAGAGAGGAAGGGAGAGAGATAAGAGAGTCAGAAACATCGATGAGAGAGAGACATCGATCAGCCGCCTCCTGCACACCCCACACTGGAGATGTGCCTGCAAGCAAGGTACATGCCCCCGACCGGAATTGAACCTGGGACCTTTCAGTCTTCAAGCCGACGCTCTATCCACTGAGCCAAACCGGTCTCGGCTTGAGCTGTGACCTTGATGACTTGGCTCGCAGGGCATTATAAAGAGGACTGTATTCAGAAGTTGACTCCATCCATTTTTCCCGCTTTGAATTCGTTACGTACAGCGACTCTAGCTTGAACTGATATTAACACTAATGAATACGCTGTACTTTCTTCACGTTTACAAGCACATCGGCTCATCTTCCTAGGCTGTTCTCCTTTCACGGTCATTCTTCCATCAGTCTGGCTCAGACGTTTTGCTAGAGTTTGGAGCGACAGCCACAGATGTACCATCAGACCGTATGACAAAGGTTACCCTATAAATTGTGCCAGTTGTTGCTTGTTCATCTGCTGCTGGTGATCAAAGAAAATGTATCGGCGAGAGCGGTGCTGTGTGTGGCTAATGCCTCTCCCATCCCTTAGGTGCAGCTATCTTCTTTGAATTCAAACACTACAAGCCTAAAAAGAGGTTTACCAGCACCAAGTGTTTCGCTTTCATGGAGATGGATGAAATTAAACCTGGGCCCATTGTAATAGAACTGTAAGTGATGCGCGTATGGAGTTGGTACTAATGGAATGGTGGCTGGTATTTCTTCTTAGTATGTGACCTTGGAATAGATCGATTATCAAATTACAGTGGTACCTTGAGATACGAGTTTAATTCGCTCCTTAACCTTGAGGCGTGGGAAACTATGAGACACTCGAGTCATGGTAAACTGGTGGGTCGTGTGTAGCCGGTAAACTAGTGGGTCATGTGTAGCGGGCCGATCCGCGCGATGACTCCCATCTCAAATGTTGCTCGTATTTCAAAGCAAAAATCGCTCGCTCAACAGCTCGTATCTCAAAAATCTCATATGTTAGGGCACTCGTATCTCGAGGTACCACGGTATTTTAAACAGTGATTTTTCTATTGTGGTTACAGATACAAGAAACCCACTGATTTTAAAAGGAAGAAACTGCAATTATTGACCAAGAAACCACTTTATCTTCATCTACATCAAACTTTGCACAAGGATTGACCCCGCCGTGGACGACCTGGAACTTCTGTGAATTTTGCCACTCACCGCAAACATCGTAGCTCTGTAGAGTCCTCTCCCTTCCGCAGGCAGGAAGCAGGCAGGGCCAGGCCGCTGGGCCAGAGGGAGCCCGCTGCAAAGCCGGAGCACAGAACCCACGTCCCGCACGTCCCCGACACGTCAGACTCTTTGGCTACAGGCTTACTGTAGGTTTTGAAACATGTTTTTACTTTTCTATCGATTGTGCAGTTCATACTCTTTTCTAATTGACCACTACTGCCCCGCTTCCTGGAAAAACACTGTCGTGGGTAGGATGCGCTCATCTTCCAACTTATTACAGCAATAAGAATGTACTAGAGTTTACACAACTGTGCCCTCTGCTCCACCACGCTCTTCGGGTTTCTTGAATTCGTGGCAAACTTGGGGCCGATGTGGGCAGGACAGTATGAAACTGCTTCGGAGCGGTTGGACCAGGTAGGCTGTCCAAGAAGGAAGTTTCTAGCAGCCTCGAGGTGGCCCAAGTTCATCGGATCTCACCCTTCTCCTGCTAGGAGTGTGCCTTGGCCGGATCAGTGTCCACCTGGGAGTGTTTCCCAGGTTGTAGCTGTGATTTTTTTCCCGATG
>PVJN01028633.1:0-27058 GCA_004026805.1 Lasiurus borealis
TCCTCCCTTGTCCCCACTCCCATCACTCATACCTCTATTATCTTTAGTCCACAATATTAGAAAACAAAACTGGAGGGGAGGCAAAGAAGAAATCTGCTTGTAACTTGCATTTCCTTTGGGTCCTTTTTTAATCTATTGTACTAGACAAGAACCAGGAAAGAAATGAGTTGAAGGGATCTAGAAAGATAGATTTTTTTTTTCTTTTTGATCTGTAAAAATTGTGAAGTTCTGAAATTGCACATTATTTTTGGAAAATGGCCACATATTATGGGTATTGATTCTACTAATGAAGGAAAATCAAAGGGGGGAATGAGATATTGAAATGTGGGAGTAACATAATTTATAACCTACTTTTTGCTTCCCATACTTTGAGGAGTATAGAATAAATAATTCAGTAAAACCCTTCTAAAAAGAAAAAGAATAAAGATGACTAAAGTAGACTACATTAGTTATTGTCATTGAATTAAATATTGTAGGAACAAGTAGACTATGCAGGCATATCAGTAAGCTTTCAATCCCAAAGACCATAAAATAAAGGTTTAAAATTCAGGTAGATTTTAAGATAAATGGGTTGTATCAAAAATGTTTCATTAAAGGGTTTAATTGTCCTAATAAAAGTTTTTTTTTAACAATCTTTGATTGATATTAGGACCAGCATTTAGTGTAGTTTTCAAAAAAAATATACAGATTATAGACAAATTGAGCCACTTTTCAAAGGATGGGGTCCAGATAGATAAATCTAAAAATAATAATAATAATAATAATCAGGTAGTTGAAAACCACTGAGGTAGTGACTTGTCCAATTTAAGGGCTTTACATAATAGTAATGTTGCTTGAACACAGAGTTGACATTCTGTGTGACTTTTACCTGGTTCCCCCTTATGCGTGGCATTTGCCAGAGGTGGTGAAACTGAGAAAGGAAAAGCTATTTGACCTCTAACTGTAGGTCAGCTCCCTCTGAGTAGCACAAAGATCAGACCGCTTGCGCAGTGTAGCATGCCTTGTCATTTAAGGCCTTCCAATCTCACATAACTCTTTTTATGGAAGGCAATGTTTATTGCTGTTTTCATTAAATCTAACAACAGAACTGAGGATATTTTTCTTAGGTGGTATATAATTTTGATCCACTGAACATTCTTTCATTATAGTCTGATACTGTTTTCAGGATAGTTTCTAATGTTTTAATTAACTGTGATTAGACGGTTTGTTTTCAAGATAGTTATTCATCTGATTTTGCTAAGTCAGTTTCTTTCTTAACTGGTGACACCATAAAACAAGCAGTGGTCATCATAACAGGACAAAATCCAATGGATTAACATTTAAAGTCATTAATTTGCTTAGAAGCAATATTTAGAAACACATTTACTCACAAGTGTGCATCCACTAGTTAAGAAGCATTTATCCCTAAAATATCATCTATATGTACATTACCAACAAAGAATGCAACATCAATGTTGTTTTTTATATTAGAAAGTTGTGTGCCTTTTATCCAGCTATTTTCTTTGTCCAATAACTTAAGTCTATCTCTTTCTTTTAAGTTCTTATTTGCCAACCTATTGTACACACTGATAAAGCTTTTTAAAAAATCAGAATTAGTTTATGTTGTGATTTAATCTAGTAATAAAGCATTTAGATAAGTGCGTATGCCCAGAATCATATGATACTATAAGTGTAGGATACCTTAGAAAGCTTCTATTCTAAACATTTTCATTAACAAATGGGACACAAAAATAAACTCAAAATGGATATAGGACTTAAACATAAGACAGAAAACCATAAAAATACTAGAGGAATCCATAGGCAGAAAAATCTCTGACATATGCCAAAGCAATTTCTTCACTGATATTGCTCCTAGGGCAATGGAAACTAAAGAGAAAATAAACAAATAGGACTACATCAAAATAAAAAGCTTTTGCACAGCAAAAGAAACCATCAATAAACAACAAGAGCATATTTGCAAATGATATCAATGATAAGGGTTTTAATCTCCAATATTTACAGGGAACTCATGTAGCTTAACAAAAAGAAGATATTCAACTCAATCAAAAAATGGGCAACTAATCTAAATAGACACTTTTCAAAAGAAGACAGAAGGAAGGCCAAGAGACATATGAAAACCTGCTCAAAGTCACTAATCACCAGAGAGATGTAAATCAAAACAACAATGTAGTACCACCTTACACCTGACAGAATGGCTATTATAACAAGTCAACAAATGACAAGTGCTAGCGAGGATGCGGAGAAAAAGGAACCCTCATGCACTCCTCAAAAAACTAAAAATGGAACTCCCATTTGACCCAGTGACTCCACTTCTAAGAATATATCCCAAGAAACTAGAAACACAAATCAGAAAGGATATATGCATCTCTATGTTCATAGCAGCACAATTCACCATAGCTAAGATTTGGAAACAGCCTAAGTGCCCATCAGCAGATGAGGGGATTAAAAAACTGTGGTATATCTACACAATGGAATACTATGCTGTGGTAAAAAAAAAAAAAGAAGGAATTCTTACATTTGCAACAACATGGAAGGAGATGGAGAGCATTATGCTAAGTGAAATAAGCCAGGCAGAGAAAGATAAATATCACATGATCTGACTCATTTGTGGAATATAATGAACAACATAAACTGATGAACAAAAATAGATCCAGAGACAGAGAAACATCAATCAGAATGTCAAACCTCAGGGAAGGTAGGGGACAGAGGGGGTAAGGGGAAAAGATCAACCAAAGTACTTATATGCATGCATATAAGCCTAATCAATAGACACAGATAACAGGGGGGTGGGGGGCATGAATGGGAGGTGGGGTTCATGGGGGAATAAGGACACATATGTAATACCTTAATCAATAAATTTTTTTTTTTGAAAATGGGAAAACTACGGTGCAAGAGGTGAGACACTAGATAGCCCAGATTGGATAAGAATCTAGTCTCCTGACTTGTACTCCAGTGCTCTTCCCATTAAATCATGCTACCCACATAGGCTAATTAGGAAGGTCTGATTAAGCCCTAGCTGGTTTGGCTCAGTGGATAGAGTGTTGGCCTGTAGACTGAAGGGTTTGATTCCAGTCAAGGGCACATACCTGGGTTGCAGGCACCATCCCCAGTAGGGATGTGCAGGAGGCAGCCAATCAGTGATTCTCTCTCCTCATTGATGTTTCTATCTCTCTCTCTCCCTCGCCCTTCTTCTCTAATTTATATATATAAATCAGACCTTCTTTTTATATATAGAGAGAAGGTCTGATTAAGATACGGAAGAAACTGCCTCTTGATTAAGAAATTTGATCCACCACCTTATAACCAACATCCAATATGAGCAGAGGAGGAGGAGCCCAAAAAGAGGCAATGAAGCGCAAGGGACAGAAGTTGATCTGTAAACTATATAAAGGAAGGTGCTTTGGGGATGGCTAAAGGCCCAGCCAATCCAGATTGCTAACATGCAGAGAGATGGAAAGAATCCTAGCTGTAAATGTCAACATTTATAAGATATTTAGAGGAAGAAAGTTTTTCATGTCTACATATTTTGGGTAAGATGATACTTGAGCCAAAAAAGAAAAATCAGTTTCAGTAACAACACAGATCTCTTTCTTAGTTCAGTATAACTAATTATTCCATAAGAACCACAGACCCATCGTGTATTTCATATCACATCTGGTGTGTTATCTCTCCTGTTAGAAAATTATTCCTGAGATTTTAAAATGTCAACTAAGCTTATAAACTTCTAAATAGTTTACTAAAAATGGAAAATCATGTGAGCAATTTTTGTGTTGCCACTGACTTTTTTCAAACTTTACATTTACCGAAGTTATATGTGAATAGCCTAAAATTTCAAGTAGCTTAAGCCTTATTTTAAAAATAAGAGTCCTCTGACCCTAGAGTTGTTATTCAAAGAAAACCTATCTCAATTCTTTTAATTATTTAATATGTGTTAATATTATCTTTCAATAACATGTTTACTTGTACATCATGAATTTCCAAGATTAGGCATTAACATTTGTCCTCTCACAATAAAAATTAAGGGCTTAGCTTTTCTTCAACACTGCTGCACCCAACACCATCATATATATTGTCATAAATATATATGTGTGTGTGTGTGTGTGTATGTGTACACACACACATACACACACACACACACACACACACACACACACATATTCTTCCCCTTGTCATTCCTCTAATACAGGTATATATCAACTTTTGATTAGTTCATATTCATTGTTTAAGTATTACTAGAGGCCTGGTGCAGAAATTTGTGCATGGGTGGGGTCCCTTGGCCTGGCAGGTGATCAGAGTTGATCGAGGCCATGTCGCCCAGTCTGATTGGGCCAACTGGGGCTGGCTGGTGGGCACAGGAGGTTGGCTATGGGAGCGCACTGACTACCAGGGGGCAACTCCTGCATTGAGCGTCTGCCCCCTGGGGGTCAGTGTGCATCATAGTGACCAGTTGATCGGTTGACCAGTTATAATAGTTGCTTAGGCTTTTATATGTATATATAGATTACTATGTTTATCCTAATCATAAATGAGCTACCTTATTAAGTAATTCTTTTTTTCCTCAGATTTTAACATCTCTAACCTCTAGCTGTATTTTTCAATTGTGGTTAAGTAGGGAATTGTGATATAGTTGTCATAGTATATGCGTAAGTTTGTCAAAGCTATTGATAATGTCATCACTTCAGCTGAGTTCATACATGATAAACACTTTACATGCTGAAAGTAACTATCACACATAATATCTCCAGAAATATCACACTCTGAATTGGCATTAAAACAAATAGTTATTGTGTAGAAAAAAGGAAGTATTGGAGCATAAATTTATTACTGGTAAAGCAAACATTTGTCATTGGTTGAATGACAGCAATTCAATATCTTCTTGCAAAGCATAACCAAATGCTTTGTGTGAGATCAAAGAAAAAAGATACCCATGAGTAGAGAAACTATGTTATGTTGGTTAATGATAATGTGGAAATGATTCCTTATCACAGCAATTAAGACCAGAAAGTACACCAAATCCTCAGGAAAAAAGAAAGAAATTTCAAAGCAACAAGGGACTGATGAGACTGATTCATACATCATACAGGACTAACATTAAGTAATTTGTCATATGATTGAAGAGATTTTTCTTTCTCTAGATGTACATAAAATAATGACTTATTTTATAATTGATAGCATATTAAATCAAGAAAATATGGAATAATATGCTATGATTACATTTATGTTTTAGCCCTACAATCTATCTTTCTTAGCATCCTAGAAATTTTTTTTCTCCCTATATATGTGTTCTAGACCAGAGGTTGCCAACCGGTAATCCGCAGACCGCTGGTGGTCCGTGAAGTCCAAAAGATTGGTGACCGCTGTCCTAGACACCACATATTCCCCTTGATTTATTTCCTTGTTTTGGCAAACCACATCCCCTAGTTGTTCTGGTCAAGGGTTCATAGAAGTAATATTTTTGCTATCTCACTTGTCAGAGGATATCCTTACTCTGAATGATAGTTTGGCATGAAATTCCAGGTTGAAATCATTTACCTTCAGAATTTTGAAGGCATTATTATATTCTCTTCTAAATCCCAGTGTTGTTATTGTTCACTCAAATGCCATCTAACATTCTGTGCATGAGACTTGGTCTCAACTCCCCAACCCCTGGAAGCCTTTGGATTTTCTCTTTATCTCTGGCGTGCTAAAACTTTAGGTGATCTCTCATAGATCTGTTTTTATCCATTATGCTATGTTATTAGCAGTTTCATTCAATTCATAATGAGGAAATTTTTATGAATTGCTTCTCTGACAATTGCTATTCCTTTCACTTGTCTATTTTCTCTTTCTGGAATTCCTGTTATTTACATACTAGAGTCCCAGTGCACAAAATTCGTGCATGGGGTGGTGGGGGTGGTCCCTCAGCTCAGACCACACCCTCTTGCAATCCAGGACCCCTTAGGGGATGTCCATCTGCCAGTCAGACATCCCTCTTGCATTCATCACTCTCACAATCGGGGACCGCTGGCTCCTAACCACTTGTCTACCTTCCTGCCTGATCGCCCCTTACCACTCTGCTTGCCTGATTGCTCCTAACTACTCTGCCTGCTTGATCACCCCTAACTGCCTCTGTCTCAGCCCTCGCCACTGTAGCTTCTTCTGGAAGGACATCCAGAATGACATCCAGAAGATAATTCGACTGTCTGGTCTAATTAGCATATTATGCTTTTATTATTATATATGGGAATTTCTAGACTAACTCTACATTTTAAAAATCCATTTAATCTATTTTAAATGAATTTAATCTATTTTCTATCTTGTCAAGTTGTTCAACCTAATTGACATTTTCGCTATTTTATCTTTCTTTTTCATGTTTTCATTTTAAATCATATTTTAATATCAAATGTTCTTTAAAAACCTCTGAATATTCTTTTATTATAGTATTATGCTCTTGTTTCACACATATGACTTTTCTAATATTTTTGAGGCTAGTTTTTCCCTCACAGGTTTCTTTTCTGAACACAGTTCCTATTTCTTCCAAATTTCTGTTTCTGTTGTTTTGGTCTGTCTTTCTTATTAGAGGTTTCCCTTGAATATATGGTAATCTGCTCATTCTTTAAAATGGAGAACTAAAAAGCTGCTTGGAAGTTGTGAGTGACTGACTTCCTTATATAAGGTAGGACTTCGCTCAGCCCTTTCATTACCGGATCCTTGAATGTCTGTACTTTTAGGTCTATGGTCTTGGGCTAGTCGGATTTCTCAGAGAAGGGACATTCAATCTCCTGTCTGGCTTCTGGCATTTTGGAAGTCTGGTAAGAGATTAAAGTTGAGGTTGTCCCCTTTTATTGTGATCACCCTGTTTTTAGGAGGTTTCCTCTGCCCTCAGCTGGGCCTGTGTCTTCCAGTCCAGAGATCTTCTGGTTCACCTCTCCTAAAGGAAATCTCCTCTTTTTTAAATTATGGTGTGGAGGAATGGAAAAGGGAGACAACTGCTCACCTACACAGCATGAGAACACAGATGTGGGATTAACTGCTTCTTTAACTGCCTAGCAAACAGTTCTGTTCTCAGCCGCATCTACACCTTCACTTTCAAAGACACTTTGCACTAAAAATTCCTGAGCCTGTAGAGGTTTAGAGGTTTAAACTAGATTGCTTCTGAGCTTTTTCCACTGTAAGCTTTCTGTTTTCATGGCCTGGCACTTATCCATTGCCTTTCTCACTCTTGTTTTTATCTCATCTCATGTTAGTTTTGTCCATGAGGATCTATGCTTTCCAAAACACCTTTACTTTCATTTTAGTATGATTTTAGGGGGAAACCATGGTAATCACAAATGTTTGATTCATGAATTAGTTGAAACACTGTCCCCATTAAACTAGGATGTAACTATAATTTCTTTCTTAGAATTATACATATAGGCCTAACCTATTTGGCTCAGGTTTGATTCTGGTCAAGGGCATGTACCTTGGTTGCGGGCACATCCCCAGTGGGGGGCGTGCAGGAGGCAGCCGATTGATGTTTCTCATCAACGTTTCTAAATCTCTATCTCTCTCCTTTCCTCTCTGTAAAAAATCAATAAAATATATTTTAAAAATAATTATACACATAACAGAACTTTAAAGTATTAGAAACAAGCTTCTATCATAAAAATGTGCTCAAACAACATCATGATAGAGAAGTGCTCATATAAAAACGATGTTTATGTAGGTTGTTTTATATCTGCTCTGGTCAAAAAGACATTCTGTATAGGTGCAACAAAGCATTAACTTTTATACTTGGATAGTAATTTTTGAAAAGTAAATGCTTTTTCTCTTGTCTATGTCTGCTGAGTTTTAGTTAAAATTTTTTTACAACCAGATGTAGGTGGTTTTCTGTCACTACCAAATGAAGAAAGGTCCTCAGGGAGAAATATAGTCAAGGTCAGGGAGTTGAGTCTCAACCATACACTGAAGTGGAGTGTCAACTCAGTTGGATCACCTGTGATAACCGACAACCATGCCATTCCACACCTGCTATGTAGCAGCCATATGCCTCAAACGGTGTTGACCTCACTGACATCTCCAAGGATGTAACAAGTCAAGGGTGTCCCATGCCCTTTATCACAGGATCAAGTGGCTGAGGCCATAAGACTACCAGCACATGGCATTCCACTGGCCACAAGGGTTGGCACTATGCTCAGATCACTTGCCAGATAATTGAGGAAGGCATTCTTTTTCCTTGAGCATTTTCAAGAGAGCAAATAGCTCAGCTACTTTTGGCAGCCTCTCTGGACGTGCAAAGAAAGCCAGCTTTGGGTTGAAGACAACACTTCGGAATGGCAGAACAGAGAGACAGGAAAAACAACACTCGATGCTTGATAAACAAACCCAGAAGCCTGACTAATCTCTGTATTTTTCATTATATGAATCAATGCACTCTTTATTTTTTAAGTTGGATTAAGTTGGGTTTTTCTTTACTGATAGAGCTCATCACAGGCCAATATTATCTAGATTGCTTACCAAAATTATATATTTCATTTGTGAAACAATGTTAAAATGGATCTGACACTAACATTCAAATCTTACTGATAAAATGCATTTATGACATGAGCTTATTTGCTGTTTAGTGAACTCCTTATCTTTACAAATTGTCTTTATTAGATAAAACAACAAATATGTTTATGTATCTTTGCCTAGAGACACCATTTTCTCCTCTCTCCCCTTGATTTGTAGTTCTGTGGGTATAACTTTCAAAACGCATTTACTATATCATCAAAATGAGAACTGCCACGTCATAAGCATGAGGAAAAGAAGAAAGAATGATTATATTCCAACGAAACATCTTACTTAAATTCAGAAAACACAGATGAGGATTACTCCACCTAGAGAATTTCACGAAAGCATTTTTGAACTTTACTCTCCTAAAGATTAACAGATTAAATTACACTAGGATAAAGCAGCTAAGATTGTAGCTGTTCTAGTATCTAAATAATGCAGACTTTTGTAGAAAAATAAAACCAGAGGGAAATTAATATACTTTGCAAATTTATTTTATAATCTTCGGTAATTTAGATAATTATCAACTTTTATTTTGTAGAGTGTAATAATTTTCAAAACAAAATAAGAACCATAACAAGTATAATAAAATAAAACAATGATGCTAAGGGTATAGCTCTTAATTTCTTTTCTTCTCTGTCCACACTTACTGTCTTACTGATCCTACCCAGGTTTTCAGCTTTAAATATCTATCATCTGTACACCAATGATCACCAGTTCTAAATCTCCAGACCTGACCTCTCTTCAATCCCAACTTCTTTATCAAAAGTATCTTTATGACATTTCCATCTGAATGTCTAATTGACAGTTCAAACTCCACATGTCCAAAACTCAACTCTTGGTCTTCCCCCTCAAAATGTGCTTTACCTAATGTTCCCTATCTGAGTGAAAGACAACTTCATTTCTCCAGTTGCTCAGGACGAAACATTGAGTCACCCTTGACATATCTCTGTTTCTCAAACACAACTAATCGATCAGAAATCCTTCTTGTTGCCTGTACTATCAAAGTATATCCAGAATCTGATCATGTCTTTCCACTACCAATTCTATTGACCAGTGCTGAGTCACTATCATCTCTTGCTTGGATAATTGCTATTTCCTAACTGAGGACTCTGCTTCCTGCTTTGACTGCCTAAAAGAATGATCCTTTTAAATATGAAGTCAGATCCACTGGCTTCCTATTTTCACTCAACATAAAACCAGCCCTGACTGGTTTGGCTCAGTAGATAGAGCGTTGGCCTGTGAACTTGGTGGGCATGTACCTTGGTTGCAAGCACACCCCAAGTAAGGGGTGTGCAGGAGACAGCTGATTGATGTTTCTCTCTCATCGATGTTTCTAACTCTCTCTCCCTCTCCCTTCCTCTTTGTAAAAAATCAATAAAACGTATTTTCTTAAAAACCAACATCTTCATAATTACCTCTATGAACTGGTCCTCTCTGTCCTCTCTGACTTCATATCCTCTACTCTTTCCCCCTTGATTACTAAGCTCTAGCCACACTGGGCATGCCTTTACCTTAGGGACTTTCTTCACTATTCTCTTTCTACTTCCCTTCTAGATGTCATGAGATAACATTTAAATAAAACTTATGGAAATCCTATTTAAAATCATAAACTCTCTTCTCTATAACCACCTGTCCCAACTTCCTGCAATGATGATCTATTTTTCTAGTTTTCCTTGGCAATGATCACTTTCGAACATAGTCTGCACTTCAGTTAGTTTTCACGTTTATTGCCTCCTTTCCCACCAGAAGATAAGCCCCGTGCATTCAGGGGTCTGGGTTTGTTCACTTTTGTATCTCACACACCTTGATCTGTGTCTGGAACATTTATCTCCTGAATAAATAAAAAGGAGACCACTCTCTATGCCTTATTTGTGATGACAAAAATGAAGTAACCCTAACCATGAAATTAGACCTATTTTAGTTTTATAAAGGGCTTTATAATTTGCTTTATTTCCCATTGGATGAAAATGTAAATATTTTTTGAAAATATAACTGATGCATGTTATAGCTATTACTAATGGAAAAACATTAATAAGTGAGCTTTAACATCTCATACACCCACACATAACACATGTCTACGGATTTCTAATTGTGTCTATGGATTCCATCCCCTGCACACTTCTCTCATTTGTCTTTACTTGGCTCAGTTTAGGCAAATAGATTGGCTATATTCTTGGCTGGCTCTAACTTTGAGATACAGTTTATTTCTCCTCTAATTTTTACTCTAATAATTCCAACCTGCAAAATCTTTATGTAGATTTTATATAAACTATACCTTGTGTTGCCAATTTTTAACATTTTGCTAAGCTTTCTTCCTTTCTCTTGTATATGTTTTGTTTTTTTCTGAACTTTTTGATACTATATTGCTGATATCATGACATTTTTACCTATAAATATTTCATCAAGTATCATTTAAGAACAACAACATATTCCTATATCACAATGAAAGGATCATATTCAAGAAATTTAACATGAATATGTTATCCAATATAGTCCATATTCAAATATCCCAATAAAGTTGTTTATAGCTTTGTTTTCTATACTTAAGATATAACCATGGACCACGCATCATATTTTGTTGCCATATCTCTGCAATAGTTCCTTCTTCTTCTCTCCTTCTCCTCCTCCTCCTGCTTCTCCTCTTCTTCCTTTTTTGTCTGTCATATTTGACAGTGTCCAGGCCAATAATCTCCTCTACATCCAGGTTAAAGTTATTTAGCAAAACCTCTACCTTAAAGTGAGACTTTCGATGTACGCTCTAATAGTGATAAAAGAGGCAGTATGCAAAGTGGTCACAAGTCCAGTCCATGTAGCCAGACAGACATACCTGGATTTGATCCAGCTCTGTCACTCATGTACTGTGAGAAATATTTAATCATTTTCCTAACCTCAGCTTCCCTATTTGTAAACTGGAGCTGATCACACTACACATCTCACAGGACTGTTATACAAATTAAATAGGTTAGTATATGGGAAGCACTTAGACTAGTACCTGGCATGTCGCAGATGCTTTGTGTTAGCTCTATTTACAGTCTTAAAACAACCTTGACTAATTTCTATCTACTGTCTGAGATTGGGGAGGTGGGGGGGGGTGGATAGGTAACACAGGACAGAAGCTTTATACCTTCCCTGAGTACAGAGTAACTATCAAAGGTCCGGCTTAGAATTTTTATTACGTCCCATTGTTGCTTTTGGAAGTTCTGAGTGTTTTTACTTCATCGCCTTTTGACAAGTGGCATTTATTGGAGATTCAAAAGGAAGAGTAAGGAGGCACCTCCCTGCACTTCACAAGAGAGGCTCAAAGAAGAGCTGTCTTCGCCTGACAGCCTCTAGAGGGCAGCAGAGGCACTAGGGGTTCTGGGCTCCTTTGGGAGTGTGTGTTCCCTGTATTCCCCCACGCAGTCCAGTCCACAACCATAAACTGGCAGGAGGCTGACTTTGCTCAGAATAAAAAGGTGTGTTTGTGTGTGTTTTTTTACTTGGGGACATGAAGCAAATAACCACAAACAATATCAACATATATTATTTTTTGGTAGGAAAGTGCATCTTAAATATAACTGTTTTGAAAAACTAAATATATCACAGTAATTGCACACCCTCTCCACACCAGGGTAACATGAGGCTCACCAGATCCGATTCCAGCAGTTTAATTCTTAGCGAGCAGCTGGGTGCTGAGATGACTCTGTGATATAACTGATAAAACTGTTGCCCTGGCAGCCCCTCTGGGAGGGAACGCCATCTCCTCCGGACAGAAGGGAGCACCTCTGCTTGCAGTTGCCTAGCAGGGACGTGGGCTTTTCTACGTGGTATCCGCTGGAAGGCCTTTGGGCAAACGTTTCTAACCCTCAGAAGTCAAGTTTTCTCCTATAGCTTAGCTATTCCATGGTATCGAAACAGAGCCCTCAAAAAAAAAAAAAAGTTGCAAGGCATTCAGAAGTAGATTAAACTACAAGTGCATCATTTCTAGTAACGCTTCTCTACATTCTGGCTGGGATGCACTGAGTAATGGATAGGAGCATGGAATCTGAAAGCAGATAACCCGAACTTGTGATGATGAACGAGTTATGTCATCTCTCTGTGCCTCAAGTGTCCTCTTCTGTGAAAGGGAGATAATACAAGTACCTACCCCATGGGGCTGTTTGGAGAATTTAAGGAGTTAATATATGTTAAATATTTAGAACAGTCCCTTACATTTAACAAGCATCGCAGAAGGGTTACCTTTTATTATCCAGAATCGCAGAATCTTCTGCCAGCACACCAGTCTTTCCCTCCGTCTCCCGGCCTCGACAGTCCCGATGGCACAGCAGAGACTAGGATTCAACGCACCTACAGAGCATCATCCTCACCAGGTACCTAAAAACAAAAAGAGCATTTTCCCTTTTATCCACAACCTATAGAAGACGGCTGTGCAGCTCCCCCATCCTCAGGCCTTCCCCTGTAAGTGTCCGCACTCTGTTCAGGTGCCTTCTCTACCTTCGCTTCACCTTTGGGCCAGCAACGTGCTAGCTGATTCCTTGATGTAGGTGCGGTTACCAGTTGTTTCCCTCCTGTCACCTGCTCCAGCACAGCCATTCTTAACACAGATCACGTCGCTGGTCACCCGCCACCACGCACACACACATTGCCTCTCTTTACTTACTGGAAAGGGATAGCCAAGAAGTGTATGCACTCGCCGTTTTAAAAACAGGAAAATAAAGAGAATTCATTTAGAAAAAAAATAAACTTAACCCCTTTAAAGTTTACAAAAGAAGAATCTTTAAGTTGTTTCAGAAAACAGACAATGTTACACCAAATCCAAACCGAGAAAATCATGTTAGTGGCCTGGTGAGGAAAATAAACTCTGTTTGAAAAACAGGGAGATTAAGAGGATGATGAGTGTGTAGAAAATCAGGTCAGCATTTTAAACTGAAATTATAATCATGCAAAAATGGGATCTGCCCTGACCAGTTTGGCTTAGTGGAGAGAGTATCAGCCTGCAGACTGAAGGGTCCCAGATTTGATTCTGGTCAAGGGCATGTACCTTGGTTGCGGGCACATCCCAGTGGGGAGTTTGCAGGAGGCAGCTGAATCGATATTTCTAACTCTCTATCCCTTTCCTTCATTCCTCTCTGTAAAAAATCAATAAAATATATTTTAAAAAATATTAAAAAATGGGATCTGTGTGAATACATCTAGTTAAGAAAGACTTGTGGAATTCTTGTTTACATAGCTATATGAGAATTTGGCAATTTTTGTTGGTTAGATGATTTGGAAGTGGTCCATTCTACAAAGCACACCAACTGTCCAAAGTTTTGGTCTGTTCTGTGAGCTTACCTTAGGGACTTGGGTAGCTGAAGCTTAGTTTAACAAAGAATTAATGGATTTGTCCTCAGGCTATTCTTGGCATTTTTAGAAAACAAATCAAATTGAAATGGTTTATGTTACACGTAGGAGCCCTGAGATCTTGGGCAAGACTCAGTGGTCTCAACTGCCACGTGGAGGTAATTGTGCCTACACGCAGCAGAAAATGTAGGTGTTTCTGTCCCATCTTCTTCAGTAAGTACCTACTACTCCTCTTTCATAGAGTCCCCCGCCCAAACCCCAAT
Source organism: Lasiurus borealis (assembly GCA_004026805.1). NCBI lineage: Eukaryota > Metazoa > Chordata > Mammalia > Chiroptera > Vespertilionidae > Lasiurus > Lasiurus borealis. The sequence continues at coordinate 14,100 of PVJN01028633.1, forward strand.
ATAGTTTGCTATCCCTGTTGGTTGTTAATCAATGACTATTATACTCCTGGATGGCAGTCAAGCTCCCTTTCCTAGCCCATGGCCCAGAGTTGCTCTGAGACAGATTGGAGGATTTAGCCTGAGATGCTCCCTTGTTTGACTCTTTGACTCAACTCCCTATCCCTGGCCTGCTTCCCCCTCTCCATACCGGTCTCTCCTAGAGCCACTTCATTTCAGTATCTGCTTCTGGGCACCTATGAATTCACATTTAACCCCTGCAGAGTTTTGAAAAGATGGACAAAGATAATGTGTCTAAAGCCCCCAGCACAGTGTGTGACATGGAGGAAGCGCCACGGGAGTGTTAGCTCTGGTTCTTATCTGAGGCTGGACCTGCAGAGCCAGGGAGAACCAAGGGAAACATAATACAGGGACTTCACACAAACATAAAGCCACAAACACACAAACTCTTGAGACATGTTGAGGGGACTGAATAATCCACATAATTGCTTCCATTCGCATCACTGGTGGCACTCTTGGCCTTAATTACAAGGGAATAAATGCTTCCGGCTGAGTTGTAATACAAAGAGGCTGCTACTGTGTGCTCCCGAGAGACCCACCACAGGCATTCAATGGAGTTAATAAGTATGGATACTGGGAGACTTAAATGTTCTCTCTCCCACCTGCTTTAAAATATGTATATATGGAAACTCTTTGGTTCGTCCTTTAACCTGGTTCCATGGAGTAGTTCCATGGTTGCTTGCTTAAAGGCAAGCAGCAGGAGTCTTAAGAACTTAATTTTAAGAAATTCAAACAGCAAAAAAAAAAATGCACTTTGTTCTTTGAGTTTCTTAAACCTATATTCCATATCCTTTCATAATAATTTGTCTTTTATGGATAAAATATACACAAATCACTGAGGGGAAAAAAGGCACCTGATATGACCTGGAGTGACCTGGTTTTTAAATGGTATACACAGAGCATATTATTAAGATTTCTATATGGTAGCATTTCTATCACAGCTCAGAAAAAGAATTTATCATTTCTTTATTATTCAGTTCAAATATAAGGGCAAAGAAACTTACAGGATTTCTTCTTTCTTTTTTTTTTTTCAGGTTTTCATTTATCAGCTTCTGGGGGAAAAAAATGATATAGGCAAAATCCCTACGTGATAAAACCCAAACCAAAGTAACAGTGGCTGGTGGGAACCTCTCAGTGAATTATTATGCTCCTAGGTCCTGAAAAAAAATTATTCTTCTCCAGTTCTCTCATCTGACCCCACTACAGACGAGCTTTTGTCCACTTCACAGCACTGGTGCCATTAATGATCTCCTCCAGGACAAATGGGATGTTCTTTCTCCTACCCTTGCTCACTTTAATCTATGTGTTGCCTTTGTCCGACTCAACCTCTCACTTCCTCCTCCTCCATAAGCCTTTCTTCCCCTAATTTTGTCTGATCCTTTAGTATTTCTTTTTCAATTGTATTATGTATTTTAAAAATAAAAATGAAAACCACAATTAGAGTTGATGGGGGAGGAGGGGAGTACCCAAATCCAAACAGTATTATTTTATTGGATTTCTTCCCTCCCTCTCAATTGTTTTTTCTTGCTGGTTTTTATATATTATAAATAGGACTCGGGATCCTTCTTTTTATATGAAATGTCTTAATTTAATTATTCCACATGTTGCTATAAAACCTTCATAACCTCCATCCTTAATTCTTTTTAATTACCTCATCTCTTTCTTTTTTATTCTCTCCTCTTGGGTCTATTTTTCCCCGGGAAAATTCACTCCTTCCCCCACCCAACAAATCCACTGAAGAGCTGGAAATTACATCTAACATTCTCCTCCTATGTTCAAGTGCCCTGTTGTTCTAATGATACGAATACTATTTTTTAAAAAACTAACAAAGCAAAATGAAGTCCCAGTGTCCTGCCAAAATATTTATATCAAAATACTACTTGCTCTGGAAGTTAATTTGCCAATTTAGATCAAAGATGTATTCTTCTGAAACGTCTAAAACATATCTTTCCTCTAAATAATTCCCTAGATTATTTATTCAGAGTTCCTATAAAAGTAACAGGTAGATACGGGCACTTAATTAGTAGTTTTCAAAAAGACTGATATTAGATTAGCATTTTCTAAATTCTGCTCCAAGTAAAACAAGTGAAATATGAGTGATATTCTATTTCAAAAAGGGAAAGGTTTCCATGATCAACAACCAAAATAGAATACAAGTTGGGAAACTTCAAATTAAAAAATTTCAGAGATTTCTCCCATCTTTACTATAAGAATTTCCAGAGCCTTGACTATATTAATCCCAGCACCTAGTACAGTTGGTAGATGCTCAATAAATGCTTGCTTAATACACGAATATGCCTTGTGAAGCTCCAGGAAATAGTATTACATGTAACATTTCCCCAAAGAAAAGCAATTTCTTTATTAGAGTTACTTAAACAACTATTTTAAAGATGTTTATTAGAACATTGTATAGATCAACTAAAAACTTCAAATGGTCCAAAACTGGTTTGGCTCAATAGATAGAGCACTGGCCTGTGGACTGAAGGTTCCCAGGTTTGATTCCAATCAAGGGCATATACCTTGGTTGAGGCACATCCCCAGTAGGAGGAGTGCAGGAGACAGCTGATCAATGTTTCTCTCTTATCAGTGTTCCTAACTCTCTATCCCTCTCTCTTCCTCTCTGTAAAAAAAAAATCAATAAAATGTATTTTTTTAAAAAACCTCAAATGGTCCTGAATTAGGGATTGGTTAAATAAGTTATGGTGCAATAGAAGACCATGGAGCCATGAAAAAATAATGATATAGGTCAATGTTTAATTCAATGACATGTGGGAAAAAGTAGTCTATAGAATAGCATGAAATTCTGTATGCTACCTAAATAGATGTGTAGATGTGTCACATAAAGTATATACAGGGTGGGGAAAGTTAGATTTACCATTGTGAGTATGTGAAACAGAATTTACTCTCATATTATTATTTATTAATTATTGTATTATTTTCCACATGAGCAACCATAAACCTACTTTTACCATACCCTATATATTTGAAAAATGAAGAAGTTTAGGGTAATTATCTTTCAATGGTGCAATTACATGTGATTTTCACTTTGTACTTTGTTTTTTATTAGTTATATTAATAAATTATTCAACAATGTAAATAAAGATTTAATTTGACAAAGATTTTCATTTCAATATTATAAGAGAAAAAACAGACATCAATAGTATTAACAGTAAAGAACTAAAACAGATTATAGTATATCATAAAATATCACAATATGAAGTCATTAAAATGATGCAGAAACACATTTAATGTAAAGGAAAGAGATTTACAACAGATTTTTAAGTTGAAAAGCAGGTTATAAAACAAGATGTATAATATAATTTTGTTGTAAAACAGTTATATGTTCATAATGGTACAGAAGGATCTGTAACAAAAACTTCACACTGTCAATTACTGAGTTGATATGTGCTTTCTAAACTTCATTAAGTTCCTACATTGCTTAGAGAACAATAAAATCAGCAGACTTATTAATTTTTTCCATAGTTTGTTTCCTTAGCAATCTGGGTAACATAAATCACTTATGATCAAAGAAAAAATAGGATTCAATAACAGTACATGAGTAAATGCTTGCTTAAAATGGTAATGTTAGTAACACTACCAAAGATGCCTAATCTCTTTTTCAAAAATAAAGAAATTGTGGTAAAAACAGAAATGAATTTTTAAATGCTCTAAAAACATAATAGTTTTAATTGCAATGAGGTCTTCTTCTTCTTGAAACCTAGTAGTCTGATGTACTAAGTGGTATGGACAAGCACCTATGCCTATGACCAAGAACTAAAAGAAATCAAGGTGTCTTGATTTTGAACATTTAGCATGAGGTTATTTAAAGACTCAACAATCTGCATAGAGAAATAATTACAGATGGAGAAACCAAGATGGCGGCATAGGTAAACACCTAAACTGCTGCCTCTCACAGCAATTTCAAAACTAAAGGACAAAACGGACATCATCCAGAACCACAGCAAGGCTGGCTCAGTGGAAATTCTACAACTACTAGAAGGAAAGAGAAAAGCACACTGATGATACTCACAGGAACTATAAAAATCAGAGGTACCGAAATGTGTGCATGGAGAGGGCTGGCAACTGAATATGTGGCTGGCTTTCTCAATTGGGAGGAAGACAAAAGCTCCCGACCTTTTTGAATTCCAGTTCTGGGTGAGAATCTGGGGACCCAGACTAATACGAGCAGAAATTGGACTGTTTGGCAGCAGGCAAAACTCAAGGGTGGCTTTCTCTCAGAAGTGCTTGCAGCTATCACTAAAGGACAGGGACTGGAGGGGGGCTGGAGGGCCCCTCTTAGGGCAGGGCTGATGGTAAGCCATAACTGTTTGCTCTGCCCTGAGATCCTGCCCCATGAAGCCATTGCTGGTTGCTTCACCCTGAGACTCCGCCCCATCCAGCTGAGCACAGAGGCTTTTGTATATGAATAACTTTGAATCTAAACTTAACTTAACAATTGCAGCTGAATCAGTGAGAACATCCAAAAGAAGGCCCAAGGCCCCATAGCAGCTTGCACTGCTTCACAGCTGGGTCTCATCTGGGCACCTCCAAAACCCAAACAAAGAAGAGGAATCTGCAGATCTCTCAGTAGCTCCTGCTGCGTGGCCTCAGGCAAAGGCTAAATTAGAAACTCCTTGGAGATTCAAGAGCCAGGGTACCCAGGGGTCAGAGTGGGACTATCCAGATTACAACTCCTCAGATTCATAAGGGACAAACTCAGGGGGGCAGACTCAGTGAGCACCAAAGCCCCAATGAAGCAAGTCCTGTCTCATAAGGGGGTCTCCATTGTAGACACAGCTGACCCTCACAGCCAATTGGCCTGGAGGTCAACTCCTCCCAATGATACCAACAACAATCAAGGTTTAACTACAACAAGACTCTGCACACAGCCCACAAAGGGGTACACCAAGAGTGCCCACCTCAGGTTACTGGGGAGGCGGAGCCATTGAGCCCAATTGGACACCTAGCACACAAAACCACTCTATCAACTCAGGGAAGCAGCCAAAATGTGGAGACAAAACAGATCACAAATGAAAAAACATGGAGGAAGGCAAACAAGTGGATATAGAGTTCAAAACTATAGTTATAAGATTTTTCAAGAATTTTCTAGAAAAGGCTGACAAATTTAGCGAGACCCCCGAGGATATGAAAAAGGACCAACTAGAAATTAAGCATACATTGACTGAAATTAAAATATATATATATATATGTATATATATACATATATATATATATATATATATATATATATATATATGTGTGTATATATATATACACATACATACACACACAAAGATCCAACAGCAGACTAGAGGATTCCAAGAATCAAGCCAAAGATGTGAAATACAAAGCAGCAAAAATCATCCAACCGAAAAAGAAAAAAGAATCCAAAAATATGAAGATAGCATAAGGAGCCTCTGGGACAACTTCAAGCATACCAACATCAGAATTGTGAGGGTGTCAGAAGAAGAGAGCAAGATACTGAAAACCTATTTGAAGAAATAATGACTGAAAACTTCCCCCACCTGGTGAAAGGAATAGACTTATAAGTCAGAACCCCAAACAAAAGGAATCCAAAGAGGACTATACCAAGACACATCATAATTAAAATGCCAAGAGCAAAAGACAAAGAGAGAATATTAAAAGAAGCAAGAGAAAAACAGTTAGTTACCTACGAGGGAGCACCCATAGGATTGTCAGCTGATTTCTTCACAGAAACTATACAGGCCAGATGGGAGTGGCAAGAAATATTCCAAATGATGAATAGCAAGAACCTACAACCAAGATTACTCTACCCAGAAAAGCTATCATTCAGAATTCAAGGTCAGATAAAGAGCTTCACAGATAAGAAAAAGATAAAGGAGTTCATCACTGTCAAACCAGTATTATATGAAATGCTGAAAAGTTTTCTTTAAGAAGAGGAAGAAGAAGAAAAAGGTAAAGATAAAAATTATGAACAACAGATACATATCTATCAACAAGTGAATCTAAAAATCAAGTAAATAAAAAAACTGATGAATATAATAGAATCAGGAGCATAAAAAGGCAGTGGACTGACAATTCTCAGGGTGAAAACGGGTGTGGGGTTGTGGGAAGAGATTGGACAAAAATTGTACACCTATGGATGATGATAGTGGGGAAGGTAAGAGCAGAGGTTTGGGTGGGAACTGGATTGAGGGAAGCTATGGGGGGAAAAAGAGGAACAATTGTAATAATCTGAACAATAAAGATTTATTAAAAAGAAAAGAAATAACTACAATTAGTCTCTGTAATGTCATTCTTAGCAATCATGTGTCTAAATTTCAGAAAATAATTTATATAAAAGACAGTGGAATCCACAGAGAACTAACAATTTTTATTTTGCCTAGAACATTAAAACGAGTACCATCTACAGCCTCCAACATTTAAAAAGAAACAGTACTCTAACTTTGAAAAGGTCCTAATTTCAGATTTTTTTCAAAAAAATTCCCTTTAAGATTAGTCAGCTTAGCTTTCTATATATAAGTAGTATATTGTTTATGTTCGTCTCCTTTTGCTGCCAACTGGTGAGACTATAGCAGCCACCAGAGGCGCTGAGATCTCATAAAGAGCTCAGTGTAAGAAAGCAACCCAAGACAAACAGCCACTTTGTATATCTAGTCAACTATTCAGAAAGTTGTGAGAAGACAGTCCAAAGGATTTCCAAGTGAACTGGGTCTAGCATTATATAGGATGGGCAAAGGCAAGTTTTTTTGTTGAAGTCAGTTTAAATAATAAAACAGTAAAACTAAAATGACCTTAATGATATTTTTCCCATTTCCCAAACCTCAGTCATAAATGTATTGTCCTCCTCACACATTTTGTCACGTTTGCATAACATCCCCTCTATTATTTATTGAACATCTTTCTGTTAGGTCTCTCTGCTAGGCAATACTGTCTATGAATCAGAGCTCTGGCAGGCTACTCAAGTAATCATTATCCATATAATCATCCAGCCATCAAAAAACAACTTGCATATTTGTACTCTAATCTAACATTCATTTCATGGAGCCCGGTAGAGCAAGTAATGTGTTCAGTTACCTAATATGTTCAGGATCTTACTTGAAGAGTATGACAAAGCAATTGATGGATTTGAGAAACAATCGTAATGCAAAGGAGGTTCTGTCCATGGCCTGACTGTCTGCTTAATTAACTTTAAGTACATAACTTCAAAGATGTTGAAGTCACCTGTCCCTTCTATTGCAATTTCACTTAAAAATATTTTTAAAAATACGTTTTTACTGATTTTAGACAGAGGAAAGGAAAGGGAGAGAGAAATGTCAATCAGTGCCTCGACTGCAAACCAGCAACCTTTTGGTGCATGGAAGGCACTCAAACAACTGAGCCACACTGACCAGGGCCTTTTTTTTTTACAATTCTCATATGACTCAATACTCTCTGCCTTGTGTTATCCATTCATCCAAAAAATACTTGTTGAACATTTACCTTGCTTCAGGCATTGCCCGGAGCACAGCCTAGTCACCTTGTCTTCATGAAGAATCTTATATTCTAGTTCATTTTTATAGCTTTCTAAGTACACTTCATGTTTCCTCTTCTAAATTCTAAATCCCTGGAGGACATACTCTGGGTCTAGTTTAACTTTGATTTCTCCTCCACAGATTTGACCTGTGTGTACTTTTCAAAATAGTTCAAATTAATTGTTTAGGGCATGCCCTGGCTGGGTGGCCCTGTTGGTTGGAGCATACCCCCATGCACAAAAAAAGTTTCTAAATTCAGTCCCCGGTAAGGGCACATATCTAGCTTGTGGGTTTGACCCTTTTTCTCTCTCAAAAAAACAATAAAAACATATCCTTGGGTGAAGATTTAAAAAGTAACTGTTTTGAGTCTTAAATTAGCTGTTTTTACAGATAACATCTTGCCTAAATTCATTTGTTATCAAGCAAAGTAACAGATTTTCTTTACTAGCATAAGATATTGTATTTACCTTAAATTTTAACTATTTCCCACCCACCCCTCAAAAAAAACCCAAACATTTCATGTTACTAATCTTTAACTCTTATTAGGAAAAATACAACTAAACCAAATATCCTTTTTTAAGTATTACGATAATAGCTTACAGTTAAGTGCTGGCAGTTGAACATTTTTTGGCTTTCATATGGTTTCTTCTTTTCCTCTCCGGTATTTTCTTTCTCTCTAGAAAATAAATAAACTATAGTGATATATTCAAATTTTATGTAAAGATTAAACCTCTAAAACAGGTAGACTAAAGCTTTGCAGCTTTAAATATGACTTATTTGTTTATTTATTTATTTATAATTATTTATATATTTACATATTTATATTAATAAAAGAGAAACATACAAATTGACCATACCGCTGCTACATCCACAAGCCACACTCACAAGCCAATCAGGAGTATGCAAATTAACCCAACCAAGATGGCTGTGGCACAGAACAAGCAGGAGGCTTGGGTTCCCCTGGTGATGGAGGAAGCCAAACTTTCTGGCCTGGCCTGGCCTCCGCTCAAGGCTACAAAGGTTCAATTATAGAAGATAAATAAATCCCAGATACCAGAGCCTCCACTTGGGCCACAGGGGGCATGGCCAGCCTGCAAGCCACCACAGGTTCCTCTCCCAGGCCACCCCATGTCCCAGGGGAACCCCCACCCTGATCCTGGACACCCTTCAAGGCAAACCAGCCAGCCCCCACCTGTGCACCAGGCCTCTATACTATCTAATAAAAGAGTAATATGCAAATTGACTTGACACTCCAACACACAAGATAGTTGCCTCTATGTGGTCAAAGATCCTGCTCTCATGTGGACACAAGATGACCAACACAAGATGGCCAGTAGGGGAGGGCAGTTGGGGGAGCAGGCCTGCAAGGGAAGGCAGTTAGGGGTGACCAGGCCTGCAGGAGAGGGCAGTTAGGGGCAATCAGGGTGTCAGGCAAGTGGTTAGGGTGTGATTAGGCTGGCAGGCAGAAGCGGTTGGGGCAATCAGGAAGGCAGGCAGGCGAGCAGTTGGGAGCCAGCAGTCCTAGATTGTGAGAGGGATGTCCGACAGGTAGTCAGACATCCCTCAAAAGGTCCCAGATTGGAAAGGGTGCAGGCTGGACTGAGGGACACACCTCCGGTGCACAAAATCCATGCACCGGGCTTCTAGTCTCTCTATATAAAAGGCAATATGCTAAGTGTCCATCCAATCGGTAACTATGATGCCCACTGATCACCAGGGGGCAGATGCTCAATGCAGGAGCTGCCAAGCAGCAGTGACTTGGCAGCAGTAGTTCTCAGGTGATGCACCCCAAAACCAAAGAGGAGGGAGCTGAATTCCATGTGGGGTCAAGATTCCACCTTCAGCCATGGGTTATGTTGTTGCTGGGACACTGTCAGCCCAGAATCTGGTTTACTGGACACTTTCGTTCCACACCCTGTACAACAGCAACTTTGCAGAGTGCCCTCTCGCACTCTGGGACCCCTTGGGGGATATTAGAGAGCCAGTTTCAACCGATCCCCGAAAACCAGGCCAAGGGACCCTACCTACCGGAGGGACCCTGCTCACTCCACAGACACCCTTTGAGCGGTGACCCAGGTGGCCCAACTGCAGCTGGGGAGGGACTGTGAGAGGGACCATGGGCATGTCCAGCTCGTCTCCTGTCTCACCCCATCCTGTCCCACCAGCTACCTTCTAATTAAGTTCCTTTCAATATACACAAATCCATGCACCGGGTCACTAGTTTATTTATAAACATACTTACTTATAAATATACAAGAGGTCCAGTGCACAGATTCGTGGGAGGTTCCTTGGCCTGGCCTGCGGGGATCAGGCAAAAACTTGCTCTCTGACATCCTCCAAGGCAGTGGTTCTCAACCTGTGGGTTGCTTCCCCTTTGGGGGTCGAACGACCCTTTCACAGGGGTCGCCTAAGACCATCGGAAAATGCAGATATTTACATCACGATGCATAACAGTAGCAAAATTTCATGGTTGGGGGTCACCACCACATGAGGAACTGTATGGAAGGGTCACAGCCTTAGGAAGGTTAAGAACCACTGCTCCAATGGGTCCTGGATTCTAAAGGGAGCATAAAACACCAAAAATCTTGCTCCAGGCAAGTTGCTCAAAGCTATCAGCCTTTGGTAACAAAATCAAATTCTGTGCCCATCCCTTCCTTCCAGCTATTAGATAAGCCAGCCTCCCTGAAATAAGAAACTTAGCCTGTTCTCAACAACACAGAAATATGCACAAGTTCTAAACTTTGTTACATTTAGAATCTTTTTTTTAAAAAAAAAAATGGGGAAAAAGATAGTAAGACTTTTCAGAGATTTAAAAAACGAAACTTGAATCTAGATGAGAACCAAGAATGTCAATAATGGGGCCTTGTATTTTTGATGCGTTTTTATTCCGTTTTTAGCATCTTAGAACTCTGATACATTCGTTTGTCCCTGAATGCTGAGGACAAACCCAATTTAAACTCTGTTTCTTAATCTCTCTCTTTTTCCCTCTAAATACAAGAGGATACTGCTGGTAGCTTAAGGAATGATAAAAATGACTCTCAAATAACTATGTATGTACTTTTCTCGGGCTTCAGAATTCCTCCCACTGATATAAATAGTTTCTCCTTCCATGGTAACTCTGCCTCTATGTGAAAACTGCAGTGCGGCTGAGAGGCTGGGTTAGGTCTGTAAAGTATGCGTTAGGGATGCTCTTGCTGCTCTTCACCTTGAGGCAGAGGTTTCTTTATGTCCAAGGGAACACCTTCCCTCACTACTGAGACAGTGGAGCAACACAGGACACTCATCAGCACTGCAAGCCAACACCTATGGGTTCATGATCAGGAAAATAACAATAATAATTATCCCTCCCCCCACCCCCCAAAAAGAACAAGAAAGTCTAGGGATGCCCTGGACAGTTTGGCTCAGTGGATAGAACATCAGCCTGTGGACTAAAGGGTCCCAGGTTTGATTCTGGTCAAGGGCACATGCCTGAGTTTTGCTGGCTCAATCCTCAGGGGGGTGAGGGGGTGGGGGTGGAGGAAAAGGCAGCAGATCAATGATTCTCTCTCATTATTGATGCTTCGATCTCTCCTTCTTCCTTCCTCTCTGAAATCAATAAAAAAATATTATAAAAAAAATGGAAGTCTAGGAGGTAGGGCAAACATTACCAGTATAACATATTAAAGCATCACCACACATCAAAACTTTATCAGCTCTTTCAGAACTTCAGTCACTCATAAAATGTTTGAGTCTAAACCATAAATATCATTTCTTCTTGAGTCAATGCCAGTGAATGGGCAGTAAGGGAAGGGGCATAAAAGGAAACACAGAGCCCAATGAGTGACCCTTGGCTCTCAGAATATGACTGCTATTGCAGAAATCCCAAAGTGAGGCCATAAGGGCTGAGGGGCCTAGAAACAGAAATAAAGGGGGTTAAAATGGAAACACAGAGGTGGAAGAAATAAGAACTTGTTGGAGGAATACTCACAGGATGAAAGGTGGGAGGAAATGAACTGGAGGGACTGGATGGAGGTGATGTCAGCTGCCACCGTATTTTCTCATGGCTCATAGTTCCCCTTCTTCTTCCTCTTCCTGCACTCTGATCCCCAGGTCCTGTTAATGAAAAGTTCCCAAATCCATATCCCTCCTCTCCATCACCACTGTCACTTCCCTCCTCTGGACCATCTACTGCATTAGATTCCATAGTTCTCTCTCCCTTCACCTACCCTCCTGTAATTTACCCTACATTCAGCCAGAAAAAATGACCTTTCTAAAGCAACAATTGGGTCACATCTGCCACATTCCTTCTCTGTCTCCATTGTGCCCTAACCCTATGCACACAGCCCTACAGGAACCTTCATCACGGAACCAATCCTGCTGCTCCAGCCTCACCTGAGATTCCCCTCCTAGGGCTATTGCTCAAGCCAAATAGGAAAGCAGCAAGGTGCCAGGGTCCAGGGCACGGATACATAGCTACACAGCCTGCTTCCAGTCCACCCCCCCACTGTCCACCTGAACAAGCTACTCAACTATGGTGATTCAGTGTCTTCATCTATAAAATGCTGTTAGGAGGATACAGTGAGAACATCATTTAAAAGTGCACCTGGTACATAGTAAGAGCCATGGACATGCTTATTAAGTAAAAGAAAAATAATTCTCTGATTGTCAAGTTCTCTCCTATCCCAGTGAGTTTACATCTTCAAGTTTCTAAATCCCTTTGTTTGTTTGTTTGTTTGTTTGGCGGGGGGAGAGGGCAGACTCTTTCTCAGAGTCAATCCTTAATCTTCCTTCCAGAAAAAGCTAAAGTATCAGGTCTTCTGTGAAGCCCTTCTGCCACATTTTGTTAGTTCCTCTATTAAAACTTCGATTGTTATCATTTGTGTTAGTTTCCTGTGGCTGCTGTGACAGATCACCACAGGCTGGGTGGCTTAGAACCACAGAAATGACTTCTTCACTCACGGAGCTGGAAGCTAGAAGTCTGAAATCAGTATCCCTCGACTGGCATCAAGGAGCTGGCAGGGCCACACTGATTCCAGAAGCTCCTCAGGGAAAAATCTGTTCTTTGACTCTGGTGGTCCTTGCATTGCTGGGTTTGTAGCCACGCTGCTCTAACCTTGTCTCTGTGGTAACCTTGCTGCCTCCTTGTCTGACTATCCAATCTCTTATAAAGATGACTCATGTGCTTGCACTGAGGGCCCCACCTGATAATTCAGGACACTTAGGCCACCTCAAGGTCTTCAACTGAACACATCTAAGGTAACCATACAAAGTAACATTTCCGGGTCCCAGGGATTAGGAACCAATATCCTTAGATGCCATTACTCAGCCACTGCGCAGCTCTCTGCATGCATATTGGTCTTTTCACCTTTGTATGAACAACAATCTATCTCAGTGTAGGCACATAATGCATAATCAATAACTGAAATA